>JAVSBS010017247.1:0-14756 GCA_033124195.1 Coracias cyanogaster
CAGGTCAGAGCGCGGGGGGTGGGGGGCGTGGGCAGGAGGCGGGAGCGGGCGGGCGCAGGGGCCGCCGGTGGGAGCGGGTGCCGGGCAGAGCTGGGTGCCGGGGCGGCGGGCGCGGGCCTCAGGGCGCGGGGTGGGGCGCTGGGGATCGCGCACGAGGTGCCCCTTGGGTGCGGGGTCGTGGGGCGCTGGGGGCCGCAGGCAGAGGCGGGCGCAGGGTGGGGTTCAGGGGCCGCGGGGCAGGAGGTGCCGCTTGGGGGCAGGGGACGCACAGGCAGGAGGCGAGACTTGGGTGCGGGGTCGTGGGGCGCGGGTTGAGGTGCCGGTGGTCACGTAGGCTGGAGGTGCAGGGTTGCGGGGTGTGTACGTGGGCAAGCGCAGGTAGCCGGGGTAGGAGAGAGGTGTGCGAGGGACGTGAACCCATGGGGGAGCGGCGTGCAGCCCTGTGGGGGGGAGGCAGGCAAGGGTGGTGGAACGGGGCTGAGGGAGAAGGCAGAGGCAGCCAAGGCAAGGTGCTGCTGGAGAGCGCAGCCCCAGGGGAGCTGGCAGCTTGGGAACACTCATGGGTGCTGGGGGAAGGCAAGGGTGCGGTTTGGGGCTGGATGTGGGAGAGGGATGATGTGCCCTCGGTGAGGAGTGCAGGGTTTAGGGGGCAGGTTGGTAGAGGTCCACCAGCGAGGGGTGGGGTGGCCATAGAGAGAGCAGAGTTAGGAGAAAAGAGGAATGCAGTTCAGGGTTGGGGAGCCCGGGATGGGGGTCTGGTCAGGGTGGGGATACGGTGCTTGGTGGTACCTGGCTGATAGTACTGGGACACGCGAGCGCCCCGAACACGGCCACCCCAAACACGGCCACCCCAAGTGGAGCCGGCACCAAATGGGAAAGGTCGTTATGTAACAGGAGGGACGTGCAGCCCTGCCAGGAGTCATCGGTGCAAAACCTCATGGGGAGCGGTGCCGAGCCGCTCTCCCTCAGCCAGGCAGTGCCAGCCGGGAGGGAGATGCTTCAGAAGCGGGCGTGGGATTGGAGATACTCCTTTAAAAAAAGCCGATCCTAAAATACCACTCTATCAGGAAAAATAAACGCGAGGAGCAGAAAGTTGCACAGAGGGAAGCTGGGGACTCAGTGGGCGGTTTGTCTACGGCGCGTGGACGAAGCTCTCTGGTGTTTCGGGCTCTTTGCCTTGCCCGTGCAGCGAGGGGCAAGGTGTGGCTGGTCGTGTTACTCTGAACAGGGAGAATGCAAGCAGGAGCCCTAACGGGAGGCTGCAGTCTTGCCTGGCAGTGCTTTCCTCTCGCTCCCAGCCAACGGCTGTAATCGCTGCTTCCAGGCTGCACCGTGACATCCAGACGGGATTCAGGGACCCTACAGGGCAGCCGAGTTGTGGGCAGGCTTCTCTTTGAAAAATCGCCGTTAGCTTTTACACAAGGAGTGTGAAAAAACACCCCTAAGTGAAACCATGCCTGTTTTCCTTTGCGTTCTTCCAGTTCCCCTTGCTAAAACGTTACCAACCCCTCTGCTTTGGACTTGGCCAGCGAGGAGTTGTTCATAGGCTGCTTGGAGCAATTCAAAATTAAAAACCGTGGGGCTGTTTAGGCCGGTGGAACAAGATCAGCCAAGGGAGATGCACAGATCTGCCATCTCTGTCCGTTTTTGGTGCTGCCATGGGACTCTCCCATTGCTGCCTGGGGTCTGCGTATTCTGCTGTATGAGGGCTGGGGATCCCGGGGGCTTCGGGGGTCCTGGAGCCCATGGGGCTCATGGGGTGGAGGAGCACAGTCCTGCAGTGCTGACCATCCTCGCTTCTCCACTGCCAGAAATACCGGCCTGGTTTTGCCAGCCATGCTCGAGCCGTCACACGCTGAGCTGATGCTCCTGCCCCTCCTGGGGAGCTGCTGCCAGGGAGCTGCCCTCCCTTGCAATTAATTAATGCAATTAAAGAGGTGGGCCGCACGGGGCTCTGTGGGCTGCCAGCGAAGGCTGCTGCGGAGCAGCAGTGGGATGGGCAAGATGCTGATCTGTACCGGTGTTTAAAAACTGAGCGTGGGAGGGGCGTGGGGAGCTGAGATAACACTGAGGGATTTTAATTCAAGGTAACAAAGTGGAAATAAAGGAAGAAATGGGCCTCAAGAAGAAAGTCGTCTTTGTGAGATGCAGGAGTGGGCACGTAAGATAGGACAGATGTTGCAAGAGGTTCAGCTGGCCGAGCAGCGGGTGTGTGGTGCAAAAAGTGCCACTCCAGAAATCCCGAGTGACAAAGGGAAGAAAAGTTAATTTCTCTCAGTATCTGGGCAACTGTTTTTTTTTTTTTCTCTGAATTAAGTAACCTAAATGACTTCTCTGTGTGAGTTTTCACAACTTGTTTTGTGTTATACAGGGAAATGGTCTGAATACCTTATAGGTGGTACGCTGGATTTCAAGGTGTTGCATTTCAATTCGTTATAACTGCTTTGAGGAAACCATATGTGCTATGGAGAGGCTTCAGAGAGTAGAAAAAGTCTAGTAATTGAGGTAACGTCTTCTCACCGGGTTGCAACATCTCCTGCTGTTTCTAAACTTTGATTTTATGAGTGTGTGGGTTGGGTGAGGCGCAGCAGAGCTGGGGGGGGAAGGGGAGATGGGTGCTGAGACACCGTTTGGCTCTGCCGGCTCTGGAAGAGGCCAGCACAGCACAGGGTTGCGTCAGGCAAGGCGTTCTCAGCGCAGATGAGCAGACCTCACCCTTGTGCAAGGCGCTGCTAGAATCTCACTGAGGAGGGTTGTGCCCAGCTCTGGTACTCAGGCAGGATGATGCTGAGTCGGAGGAGGGAGGGCAAGGTTGCTGCTAGTTGCCTGGGCAAACGGAGCCTCGATGGTCTGAGAGGAGATGAAAATCTGGAGCGTTATTAAGCTGTAGGATCAAAGGAACATGAATTGGTTGCGGATGCATTTGGACTGGAAACTTTCTGGGTGCCTGGCAGTGCAGTCCTGCTGTGTTCCTCCAGAGAGACCCCCTAAGCACAAGGGAGAAGCTTATTCTACAGTGCTGTTGATGGATTGATGAGAAGTGTTGGATGGCAGAGCAAGGACGATCTCAAGCTTAGAGGCGTAGCTTGGGGCATGGTGCTTTAGGAGGCTGGTTTTCCTGGTATCCTGAAGAGAGACTTTATTGTTCTTTCTGATCATATTTGTCTGTGCCTGATTTATGCCCAATTCATTCAGGTTTTCAGTCTGTCTGCTCTTCAGCTGTGAAGCTCGTAAAAGACTCTTTTTTGATGTCTGGATGCATGAACTAAGGCTGAAGGATGGGAGAGGGAAAGAAGGTTGCTCTCCTGGGAAGCATTGAGGACTGGCTACAAATACACAGGCTGTCAATGGGAGCACCCGTGCTCTAACATTGCTGTTTCTCTGGAGCTGGGAGATGTGTGTTGCAGACGGGCTGGCTGTTGGACTTCAAGGTCAGGAGGAAGCTTTGTTCCTTGGCAGAGACCACTGGGACCTTTGCTTTCTGTAATAGAGAAGCCGTGTTACTGGATACCCCAGAATTTCTCAAGTCTCTGAGTAGGCTTGCTGCAAGTTGAAGGTCTTGAATCGACCAAGAAGGGAGGTTTCTAGTGGTAGCACCTCCGTTGTGTGCTGCAAGCACTCCCCTGAAGCCTTCACTTGGCTTGGAATGGCAAGTCAAGCATTGAACCTGTTCAGCCTGCTCTACATTTAGTGTAAGTCTGTTTGGCAGGTGGTGGAGCTTGAAGTAAAAAATCAGATGATAGGAAAGAGTATAGCAGGAATAGGGCTGAAAGAAGCATCCCTCCAAAGTAGACAAAATAGCTTGAGTTCAGCAGAAACTGTTAGTGCAGTTCAGATGCTCTGTTCTGGTTTGGTAGCTCCCTTGCGTTTGCTGGGTATTGGCTTGTTTTCTTGCGTAAGTACCATAGCAGTAATAGGTAATAAGTATATATATAAAAGCAATTTGGAAAAAAAAAAATTCAAGTTTCCCCATTTCTTTTTAAATGGGCACTTTTCACAAGCTTGCAGAAATGAGCAGTCGATGTCTATTTTCTTATGACTGTGCTAGAAATAAAAGGAGGCTGCGTGACGTGATGGTAAACCAGGCTGTGGACAGGGCTTGCACTTGGGTGCAGAGGCAGCAAACACGTTGCTTCCATGTGCTGCTGTGCCCAAAGAGACCGAACCCTGAGCAGGATGGCACAGAGGTGTTACCATCAGAGCGTCACTGGAAAACCTTTTCCTCAAATACTGAAGTATGTTTTTCCTGGCCTTTTGCTGAGCCCTCTGGAAAAGCCTGCCACGCACCCGCCCTCAGTAAGTTTATTTTCTATTAGACATTTGGAGGGCCAGGAGGGAGCTGAGGTTGGGTTTAAGTCAGGAGGGGAAGAACAGATATCCAATGTTTCAAGCTCATAGACCTTGTGTAAGCGAGATAAAAGGTAAAAGGAGGAGTACAAAATGGCTCATTTGATGGATCAAGTCAAAATATTTGCTGTGTTAAATATCCCGCTGGGCTTCAATTCGTCTTCCTCTCCGGTGATGGGCAGGTGGTGTCGGCTGCAACACGTCTTCCCTTTAGCAAGTGGTGTTTTACATACTTTTGATAGCTCTGACAGCAGCCGTTAGGCCACTGAATGTAGATGGCACAATTCTGGGTGCTTAAGTAACTCCAAAACCTCTTCTGTGAACATGCTCATCAATATTCAGAATGTTTGGCATCAAATATTAATGCCTTTATTTCCAAAACAAATACACAGATTTGCAATCCGCTTCGCAGGTTGGCGTTTCTCAGTGCCGAAACCAGCCTGGCTGTTGTGCTGAAGGCATCGTGCCTCTGTACCCTTCCCTGCTGCTGCGTGAAGGGCTCCTGGATGTACCTTCAGCGTCCGCTTCTGCTCAGAAAGACAGACGTGGAGGAATTTGGAAGGGTTCCTTTCCTTTGCTCTGTTGGCTTGTGCTGGTTGAAAAGCTGGAGAGGTCTTTGGCTCCTTGTGCAGTCTGTGGCTGTGGCAGGGCCATTTTCTGTGCCCTGTAATCCCGAGTACTGGTGGTCAGCCTCTTCTGCTGATGTTCAGGGGTGCCACAGCTCCAGTGTCCACATCCGCTGGGTCCCTCCGCACCGCGGGTCATGCTGAGCTGCGTGATGGGCTGGCTTCTGCTTCTCCAACGCGCCTCAATAAAACCGCTTCATTTTTCTGCTATGTGAGTTGAGAATGTACTTGAGGCTTCCTGTCGCGTTTCCAGCTCAGTGCAAACAGATACTCAGTGCTGTGGTGTACTCCTGCAGTTTATACTGTTTTGGGGAATACTCGCTGTGTATCTGGACACTTTCCTGCCAGAAAAGCACAGCCTGCCTCCCACAAACCCTGCCGCTCTGTGCAGCCACCATCACCAATTCCTCACCCAGGACTGGCATCACGGCTCACCGTCAGCCAAGGGTATTATTTATAGTAATCCTATTGCAATATCAGGCTTGTTTCCCAGTCTATGAGGTGCACCAGAGGGACGTCATGGGCAGTCAGGGTGCAAGCAGCATTTCCTAGAAGCAGGTTGGGTGAAATCGGCCCAATGGCAAAGGCGTTGTGGTTTCTCACTAAGTGTTGTGATAAAGTTACCACGTCATCTTTGCTGATGAGCACCGCTGCTCCTGGGTGCTGCTCAGGTGGTTTTTGGCTGGTGAGCAGCAGCAAGAGCTGATGGTCATCCTGGTCCCACACGTTGTAAACTATTACGAGCGTGGCATGGATTTTCTTGAGATTGAGATCATCGCTGTCGAGCTGTCACTATGTTTTTGACCTCCCGTTTGAATGACGGATTTGTTATTTTTGCATCAATCTATGGGCATGACTGTTCTTACAAACAGGGGTTTTTTGTCTTTTTTAGTGCCTGGAGGTGCTGGGCTTCGGCATGACCCCAAAGCGCCGCTGTGCAGCCTGTCAGTCATGGCTGGGCTTGCCATACCACTTTTTGTGTCACTGACCCTGGGAAGTTTTTATAAATACAGTGAACTGGCTCCTCACTGAGAACGCCCAGCACCTCCAACAAGCTATTTAGGAGCCTACAAGAGAAAGCAGTATCATTTCATCCCGTAAACGCCAGCCTGTGCTTTACAGCAAGGCTGGAGGACATGTTGTCGGCAGGCTCCTCACCTGGACTCTGCTCATATTTAACATCAAAGATGAATTAACTACACTGGTGATGATATCTCAGTGACTCTTGGCCTCTTTAGAGCTTACTAATGTGTGTTTGATATCAAAGGTAGACCCTGGCCCCATTAACAGACTGGGGACAGTGGGTTGATGGAGCAGGAGACAGCAACTACCTGCTCATGCTGAGCTTCTCAGAGCTCCTCAGAGGCAGAGGAACATCCTATGTCAGTCGTTCCTCCCAGTTCTATATCAGCTTTACTGATGATGCGGAACTGGGAGGACTGGCTGACAGACCAAAGGCTGCTGCCATTCAGTGAGACCTGGATAGGCTGGAGAGTTAGGTGGAGGGGAACCTGATGAAATTCAACAAGGGCTATTGTAGGGTCTGGCAACCTGGGGCGGAATAACCACCTATACCAGTACAGATGAGGGATTGACCTGCTGGAAAGCAGCTCTGTGGAGAAGGCTCTGGGAGTCCTGGTGGAAAATAAGTTCATCATGAGCCAGCAATGTGCTCTTGTGGCCAAGAAGGCCAGTGGTCTCCTGGGGTGCATTAAGAGTGTGGCCAGCAGGTCGAGGGAGGTTCTTCTCCCCCTCCACTCTGCCCTAAGGAGGCCACACCTGGAATATTGTGTCCAGTTCTGAGCTCCCCAGTTCAAGAGACACAATGAACTATTGGAAGAGAGTCCAGCGGAGGCTCCAAAGATGCTGAGGGGACTGGAGATCTCTGTGCTGGGGAAAGGCTGAGAGTCCTGGGGCTGTTTAGCCTGGAGAAGAAAAGACCCGGATCTTCTCATTGTTGATTATCAATATCTAAAGGATGAGTGTAAAGAGGATGAGGCTAGTCTCTCTTTAGTGGTGCCTGGTGATAGGAGAATGGGCAGTGGTCAAATACTGGAACCTAGGAGATTCCATCTGGACAGGAAGAATAACTTCTTTCCTGGTAGGGTGCCAGAGCCTGGCCCAGGCTGCCCAGAGAGGTTATGGAGTCTCCTTCTCTGAAGAGGTTCCAAAGGCACCTGGACATGATCCTAGGTACCCTGCTCTCAGGGACCCTGCTGGAGCAGGGGGGTTGGATGAGATGATCTCCAAAGATTCCTTCCAACCCCCACCATGCTGGGATTCTGTGATCATCCACCAAGTCAAGAAAAGCCATGTCTGAATGTGATTTTTATTTTGGTTTGTGTTCTCTTTTTTTTTTAAGTGTCACGGTTTGGCTTGAGATGAGAAGTAATGATACACCATCCAGCCTGACTTCTGGGCCTGGGTGGTAAAGATCGTTAGGATGGCTAACAAAGACAAAACAGAATCTGGAGTTTGGAGCTCCAAGCTATCCAAATGGCAATGAAATGTATGTAAACAGTGAGCATAAATAAGCATAGGAGCAGTGCACCAGAGGGTGTAATGGGATATACAATCACAGAAGGCTTAAATAAAAGCTTCCTCTCCTCAAATATACAGTCTCCCTCAGCCCAAGACTATAGTTTCTGTGATGTGCAGCAGATTAGCTGCTCATACTGGCTTTATTCCCCCTGAAGATGTGATTAAATAGTTTGGTCCATTCTCCTTTGTCAAAAATGATTTAGTTGTGTTTCTAGGTCATTGTCTATAGAAGAAAGATGTGTTTAATGCAGTAAAGTGAATTAGGCATCTTCCAAGAAGAACTACAACAACAAAAAACCCCTCTCCTGCCCAGTCTCTCCCCAGACCTTTCTCCTGTCCCTGTCCTTAGTGTCTCCTACAGCAACAGTCCTTGGACCCCATTGCTCACGAATCACCTCAGCAGCCTGCCCTTGTCCCCCTCTCACTTCCTGACATTGGCAAGAGCCTTCACACCTTTACTCTAGAGCAGCAAAGATGAACGTCTCAGAGGCTGTTAGTGCTTGCTGGTGAAGGGCACAGTTGTCCAAGAGCCAGGTGACTGTGACAGGGTGTGTAGGTAGTGGTGGGCAACAGTAGGAGCACAGGACCGGAGAGACCTCTGGGCTGTTACCCACTGGTAGACACCATTAGTCACCCCATCGTGTAGTCCCACTAACACTTGTGACTTGCTGCCTGTTTGAAGTGCTGGGGTCTGAATTGTGGGCCCCAAGTTGGAGTTGACCCGTGAATGAGTCACAACCCAGCAGAATGTTTTGGTTTTCCTATTGGCTTCATGTTTCAGAAGCAGAACCTGGCCCACCTGTGTCTCTGTGGCTCTGCCCTCACCCAGGTGGTCATGGTTGGGGTGGTGGATGAGGCCAGGGCTATTTTAAACAGGAGCCAATTCGTTGGAGGAGTTTCCTGTTGGGTGTGGCTTCTGCCTGGGCTGGTTGCACCTTGCTGAGCTCTCTTAGCGGTGTCCTTCCATGTGAAGGGCCCCTGAGGGAGCCATCTCTGTCTGTTGTGCCCAGCAGGCAATGCTGGCACCACAGTGGGCAGTGGAGGAGCTGAGCCTACAGGGACCTATGGCAGGACTGTCTGAAAGAAGACTTCTGAGGAGCTGTTGCTGAGTTCAGTGTTGGCCTGTGGGATCAGGCAACTGATGGCAGCACAAAATGATGATGACTGAACCAGCACAACAGAAACTCATAGAAAAAATGAAAGTTAAACCAAATGAAACCACCATGACTTGCATTACAAAGTGAACAAACACAGAGGCAAGAGCTTCCTCTACTTTAACATGGAGTATGTTGTACTGATTTTGGCTGGAATAGAGTTAAATTTTTTCATAGTAGCTCATATGGTGCTATGTTTTGTATATGTGCTGGAAACAGTGCTGATAACACAGAGATGTTTTTGTTATTGCTGAGCAGGGCTTACACAGAGTCAAGGCCTTTTCTGCTCCTCACCCCACCTCTCCAATGAGTAGGCTGGGTGTGCATAAGAAGCTGGGAGGAGACACAGTAGTGACAGCAGACCCCCACTGACCAAAACGGTATTCCATACCATATGACATCATACTCAGCAATAAAAGTTGGAGGAAAAAGGAGAAAAGGGGGAACGGGAGAGTGAGGGTATTTTTCTTCCCAAGGAGCTGTTAGGCATGATGGAGCCCTGCTTTCCTGGGAACAGCTGAATACCTGCTTGCTGATGGGAAGGGATGAATGAGTTCCTTGATTTGTTTCACCTGCACACCTCGCTTTTGCTTTACCTTTTAAATTGTCATCTCAACCCACAAGTTTTCACTCTTTTACCCCTCTGATTCTCTCCTCCATCTCACTGGGTGGAGGAGTGAGCAAGTGGCTGAGTGGGGCTTCTCTGCCAGCCAAGTTTAAACTGTAACATATATATAAAGAGTAGTGGATTTGTGCAGCAAAGCAGTTAGTACTGAGGACCTGAAATCCACACTGCAGAGTTTTTCTTTGTTTCGTATGAGCTGCACCCTGGCTCTGTTGAACTCTCCTTTACAGCTACTCCTGGATGCACCGGTGGAGCATATCTCTGCATCCGTTTGATCTCCAGGAATCTGGTTAATGCAGTCGGATTCTGCTCCACCACACAATCCAAGCAGAGGAATGGAAGATGATCAAGAGATTTGCTACAAAAGTGGACTTGTGTTCTAAATCAACACAGTCATGTAGATGCTCCAAATGAGACCGCAGGAGGAGGCAGGAGGTGCTCAAATAAATTAAATCTATGGCAGAAAGTTTGGAGATGGCACTGAAAAAGAAAAGATAATTTAAAGAGAGACTCAAAATCATACTAGCCAACAACCTCTGCTTTTAAAAAGTGCACACATGGCAGAGAAGAACATCCTGATTGATTACTCGTACTGATGCCACAAAATGAAAGAACAATAATCATACAATTCTTCTAAACTGGCTGCAAGGCTATCTGTAGAGGTTTAGTAAATAACTAATGTTAATTACTATTCCTCCCCAGCCAGCCTGCATAAACATTTAACTCAAAAATGTGAACTTCACCTTGTCTTCTGTTCTACATCTTAATACAAGGTCTCATTTTCATTAACACAAAAACATGGAGATGGGCTAGGAGCTGTCTGGAAACGATTTTTCCCCCTGTTTAGGGTATCTGGCTTTCCATGCATGAAAGCAGCCAGGGCTGGGGTGGCAGGAGTGAGGAGGAGGAAGGTCCCAGCCCCACAACAGGGGCAGGCCCTGGGAATGCAGTCTGGGGCACTGCATACACCTGCCCACAGCAGGGCTGCACTCCCTTCTGGCAGCTTAGTTTGCCCCGCTCCAGCCCAGCATGCTGTGCATTGTGTCTATCACTCTAAATTGTGTCTTGGAAAGCACTTCACATGCTCAAGTTCAGTCACTGTTCCCAATACTGAACTGGACACCAGCACAAATGTGCTTTTACCGCCAACACTCCTGGACACAAATGTGCAGGAGCCTGGACAGACCTCCTGTGCTACCCCTGTCACTTCTTCAGTAGGGAAGTCTCTTTGCGTTCAGGTTCATGGACTTGCAGACAACTTTTCAGAGCTGAAGAAAGGCTAAAGCATAGTCAGAAGTGAGCCAGGGAACCAGGAAGATGAAAAAAACCCCAAATAACAGAAAAAAAATATTTAATACAGGAACCTGTAAGATGCAGAGCAGAAAAGAGGATATGGAGCATTTTATATGCAACTAGGTGCAAGCCAGACAGGAGTGCTTTCTGTTATCAGCACCCAAATTAACCAGCTTTAGCCAGTTCAGGTATGTCTACGTGAGTGGGAGTGAAGTGCAGCCATACTCCTAAACATAGCTTCAGGGTAATAGGAGTGCTTGGATAAGCTCAGCAAGGCTCAATTCTTTGGGAAGAGGATATCTGTGGATCTTCAAGGCTGGTTTCAAGTAGAATGAAAAATGAAGCACCCAGAAAGATAATACTCCTGTGCCAGCTGCTGGGCAGATTTGTCGCCACTGCCCTGATGGGTCATCAGATGCTCCAGCATTCTGAGGGAAAAGACCTGGGAGTCCTGGTGGACAACAGGCTGACCATGAGCAAGTAGTGTGCCCTTGTGGCCAAGAAGGCCAATGGCATCCGGGGGTGTATCAAGAAAAGTGTGGCAAGCAGGTGGAGGGAGGTTCACCTCCCCCTCTACTCTGCCCTGGTGAGGCCACATCTAGAATTATTGTGCACAGTTCTGGGCTCGCCAGTTCAAGAGGGACAGTGAGCTACTGGAGAGAGTCCAGAGAAGGGCTACAAAAATCATTACAGGAATGGAACATCTTCCCTATGAGGAGAGGCTGAGGGACTTGGGACTTTTTAGTCTAGAGAAAAGAAGACTGAGAGGGGATCCTATTAATGCATACAAATACTTGAGGGATGGCTGTTGGGAAGATGGGGCCAGTCTATTTCGGTGGTGCCAGGTAACAGGACAAGAGGTAATGGGCACAGGCTTCAATATAGGAAGTTCCACTTAAACATGAGGAGGAAATTCTTTAATTTGAGTGTGGCAGAGCACTGGAACAGGCTGCCTAGAGAGGCTGTAGAGGCTCCTTCTCTGGAGACTTTCAAAACCCGTCTGGACATGTTCCTGTATGACCTGCTCTAGGCAATTCTGCTCTGGCAGGGGGGTTGAACTAGATGATCTCCAGAGGTTCCTTCCAACCCCTATGACTCTATGATTCTGAAGTCACCAAGCAGTAGTCTAACTCATCTTTCTGCAGGATTAATGAATCTTTATTTCAGAGATTTCCACTCCCTCTAATGCCCTTACTGACTAGGGCATATTTAGACACTGATTCAGCAACACCCTCGGATTGTTAAAATCCATTGGGTTAAAATACATTTCTCTATCAGTTTGTTCTAGGGGAATATTTTCATGGCTCACCAGATATATTATTACACCCACTTCTCTTGCAGCAGCAGCCATCTGAGGTGACTTACTTCTTTGTGTGTTTAGAACTGAATTAGAGTAATTATGCTATAGCTCAACTCCAGATTCCCCATGCCCTTGGTTCAAGCATATTTATTCTGCCTCACTCTAAAATAACTTCTCTCCCTCCAGAGGGAGCTGAAGGAACTGGAAAACTCCAAAAGCCACTGGTGCTGGAGAAGGATTGGGACTATGGACTGTGCATTGTGTTGCTGAAGCGAAGTCCGCTTACAGTGCTGTTGAAGGAAGCCTAGTAGTAAATATTCACTTCAAAGCTTTTGCTTTGCTGTTGCTCCTCCAACCTGATTCTTGCTGTAAAACTGTGATCTGACTATGCCAATGGGGTTCCAGTAGGTTTACTTGGAATATTTCAGAGCAAGCTCACAGTGTCTGTCTTCACTATTAGTTCCAAAGATTCCACTCATCTTTCCCCTCTTCTCCTTACTGTTCCTTTTCTATCTGTTCCTCAGTCAAGCTACACATTAGCACCTTTGTTGCAGGGCAAAGGACGCATCAACAATGCACAGCAGAGGTATCAGTGTTCTGGAAAGGGGAGCAGCACCCCTTAGATCTGCCCAGCTCGCCTGACTGAGCTGATCTAGGAGGCCACTGTCAGCTCAGCAAACAAACACAGGAGTTGCCTTATTGCGCCAGGTCAGAATCTACACTGCTCTACACCCAAAACAGACAGATGTTGATAATTCATCTTCTGTTCCTGGAGCTCACTAACTTTTTCAAACCTCCCTTTAGTGGCACCAGCCATTGCACACCAAGGATAGGAGTCAAATCACTGGACTTTAAACATCTGCAAAGTCAACACCTGCATCTGGGAGACTCTAGTGGAGTTCCTTTGCAGTCTGTGGGAGTGACAAATACTTACAAGGCACAATTCAGATGACCTCCTGTAGACAGCCACCATGAGAAGATGGGCTAATCACACCCTGGAAATGCCTATCTTCTCATAAGACAGCTAAGTGTGATAAAGTCAGTTATGGGCATCCACATCAGCCTTCTTCCATGAGCCATCTAATTTGTCTCCAGCGGAGACTTGTTCTGATCTGAGAGAGGCAAGGGTCCCATGGAACACAGCCATGAGATCCTACAGTTAATGTCTATATCCAATATATATGCACATAAGCAACATAAATTCTGTCACACTCTGATTTGGAATGCTTTACTTTGCCATCTTAATAGTTTTTTTAAACTAGTGTTTGTTTCTGGACTCTTTTAAAAAGTGACAACAAGGCATCAGGAGACCAAATACCTGGTTTTGTTTTGGTCCCCCTTTCATCAGGTCTGCAGCCTTGAGGCCCACTGCCTAGAGCAGCTGGGGCAAGTGGGAGTGTCAGTAAGTGGCAGTTCTATACACGGGATCTTACTACAAAGACCTGCAGCTCAGCACGGAGCACTGCAGCTGCAAGCGGGGCAATTGATATGCGCTTGCCAAATTCCTGACCTCATTGACACTGTGTGGCAGGAATTCCACTTTGAGTTGGGTGCTTAGAGAAAAAGGATTTCCTTTTTGGGTTTTGAATTCAGTTCTTTCTAGCTTCATTTACACTTCTTTGTTTCTAATATTGAGAGGTAGATAGATCAGGAACTTTCACTCAGAGTGCCCTTTTCAGATAGGTAGATGTGCCTTTTTATAGATGCATTCTTAGCATATTTGTGGAGTACAGTCATATTAATGTCTAACAGACAAATATCAAATACCTGCAATGTCCGTCACAGACCTCCAAAACAATTGCAACCACAGTTACTGCAGTTGTGGAATTCTTGCTGGTGCCCTAATAGATAACTAAAATGGATTGAAGAGGCATTGTTGGGAAACAATTAAGGAAGACATCTGATGAGACATCCTTGTGGATGGCAGCACACGAACAATAAGACCTGAACACCCAGGTCGCATAGCTGTGGCACAACAATGCACACAAGGACATGTCTGCCTGCTCTGTATGAGCTAGTCAGTCATGGAGCAAATCGGTCTAGACTCCTGAGGGATGCGATGGTGATTTTGAGCTGGTTGGTAGCAACTCAAAGCACGAGTAAGTGAGAATGTGAGGATGGTATTTTTCCCCTTGAAATAACTCGAAGCTTGGTCAGGCTCTCAGAAGGCTCTTCCCAGTCAAGGTTATTTTAATTTCAGAACAATGAAGAGTATCAATTGCTATCACCTAATATCTGCTCTTACAAGAACTGCACTGGGCTATCTGGGCCATCACAGGAGAAGATTTACTTGCAAAGGAAGTTTCAAAAATATCTATTAATAAAACATCCTTTGACATAGCACTAAGAAATTTTTACATACCTGTTTCTTTTAAGTAAAGCAAATATCATATGTTTATCTACTATAGAAGGCTGTTATAAAGTCACACTAACAGTCGTAAAGCAATTCAAGAATCTTGAGTGAAAGGTCCTAAAAACTGATGTTATATCATTAATGCATTAATAGTGGGATACCTTGGGTAATGTTTAACTTTACAGTGAAAATGTAGTAATAAAAATGGCACTTAAACAAGCATTAATTGTCCTTCTAATCAAGATACTGTTCCTCTAATTGAACTATTATCTTCCAAAAAGTTGGAGCGATTAAATAAGAGACCTATTTACAAACACTTTATCTTCAGCCAGAGTATAAAGGTTATCAACATAGGTTTATGTTAATAAAATATGCTTGAGTAAGAATTACATTTTGGATCAATTTTCAAATGCTAACTGGTAAAACAAGAGTTCAATGGCATTTAATATGCTGTATTTTTAGACTATCAAGGCAAATTATTTGTATATATATTTATATCAACATAATAAAATAACAA
>JAVSBS010017247.1:14856-38742 GCA_033124195.1 Coracias cyanogaster
TGGCCCACCTGTGTCTCTGTGGCTCTGCCCTCACCCAGGTGGTTGTGGTTGGGGTGGTGGGTGAGGCCAGGATTATATTAACCAGAGGCTGATCCGTTGGAGGAGCTTACTGTTGGGTGTGGCTTCTGTTGGGGCTGGTTGTCTTTTGCTGAGCTCTCTCAGTGGCGTCCTTCCATGTGAGGAGCTACTGAGGAGCCATCTCTGTCTGTTGTGTCCAGCAGGCGATGCTGGCACCACAGTGGGCAGTGGAAGAGCTGTGCCCACAGGAATATATGCCAGGACTGTCTGAAAGAAGACTTCTGAGGGGATGTTGCTGAGTTCAGCGTTGGCCTGTGTGATCAGGCAACTGGTGGCAGCATAAAATGATGATGGCTGAACCAGCACAACGCTGTTGCACCTGCAGTCATCTGAACCTCTGCTGCCTGAGCATGCTTAGCTGCTCTCCACAAGAAGAGCATCTCCTCCCCTCTTCTCAGAGGTTTTCCCCCTGTTTTTAATAGATATAATGCAGCTAGAGCAAGCAAATGCTGTATAGAAAATGCATCCATGCTGCTTGAGAAACGTTGCTGAATTTTGAGTTTCTTCAAGCAGGTATGACTAACCATTGGCTCTAGGACCTGCCAGGGACCATGGTGTCTCAGATGTGACAAAGCAGTTTCCCACGCTGAATGGCTTTCAGATGAGAACTTGACAGCTCTTCTGAGGGCTGCAGCAAAAAAAAAAAATCACCTTGGACCAAAATGTTGCCTGGTGCAGATGTGACAAAATTTGGTGTTTCAGGTTTGAGGTTGGCACGTCCTCCTCCATCCAGCCCCGGGTGCCAAAGGCACAGATGTCTTTGGAGGTAGCACAGGGTTGGGAGACTTTCAGAGGCCAGTTGTCAATAACTGCAAGCAGCCTTTGAACCTTTTTTTTTTTCCCTCTACCAGTAGAATATTGCCTTTTAGCCTGTTTTGAGTTTTTCCTGGCAGCGGGGGCTCGTGCACTTCTGCAGTTGTTAAGAGCCAAGCTCAGAGCCTGGCTTCAATGGGCGTCCCTTTGCAGGACCAGTGCTCTCCTGATGATTGTAGTGTTGTGAATGTGGGGATTTGTTTTGGAATTTGGCTTTATTTATGGATTTTTGAGCTGTTAGGAGACGCTTGGAGTATGTGACCTCTCTTGACATGGTCTCAGGGTGCTCCTTCTAAAGGTGCTCTGTCCTTGGAAGTCATTTAGGCCTGTGAAGTCAGTGTTAGACATGTTTTCTGTTATTAAATGGATTCAGAGAGGTCCTGCTTCACTCATCAGTCTGTGTGAGTCCCAGCTGGGTCTGCCATGGGCTCCCTGATACGAGAAGGAATCTGTATGTGGCTTGCATCCTTCCTTCATCCGTCTAGATGTGAGGAGTACAGAGAGATTTGGCCATATTCGATGTCTGCGAAAGGATGGAATTGTGTGTGGGAATTACTTTCAAAGACTGACATGTTGTAGCTGTTAACCACTTTTTCGTTTTTTCTAACCAGAAAAAACAGATTGCAGCCTGGGAAAAACAGCGTGGGTTTTTTTTTTTTTCTTTCATCTCCTAAAGAAAACATTTCAGTTACAGATATGTGAAGTTATAAGTTATAAAATAGGAATAGTTGAAATTTGGAAATGTATAATAAGTTCTTGAGGGACTTGGTAATTTGCCTTCCTCTTGTGGAAAAAAAACCAGCTCAGCTGATAGCACGAAGCTTATGAAAGCTTGGGGAAAATGCAGCACTGAACTAGATCTTTTTCCACGTTGACTCCGAACTGTACTTTTTCCTTTGATGAAACATGAAATTACTTTTAATTTATTTTGTTCCAATCCTCGTTACATAAACTATTATTTGATTGTACAGCTGGGCTGAAAAACTGTAGGAGGTCTCACATTTAGGATTTTGCTGCCTCTTTCTCATTAAGCCTACAGACTGATTTCTTTAAATGCACCTATTAATCTTCTTAGGGAGACAAATTATTGTTTGGTTGGGTTTTTTCTTTTTTGTTGTTGTTGTTTTGGTTTTTTATGTTGTTTTGTTTTAAACACTAACCTCCTAGTTAACTGCCAGAGTAAACACTGATGGTTCAAAGCCTTTCCAGGTACATCTGTGCTGCAGTTTGGGCAACACGATGCTAGGACGTGTTGCCCTGGCTGGGCTGATTTTGATCTAGTTAGTTTAAGCTCCTGAGATGGTCACAGCCTAAGCCATTCTTGTCGTGCTTGGCAATAACCTCCAAGCCTACAGAATGGAGTAATAATTGTTCAGGCTGCCCAGGCCAGTGGTGGAGTCACCATCCCTGGAGGGATTTAAAAGTCATGGAGATGTGGTGCTGAGGGACATGGTTTAGTGGTGACCTGGCAGTGGTGGGCTAGCGATTGGACTTGATGGTCTTAAAGGTCTTTTCCAACCTAAATGATCGATTCTATAATGTTGCAGTATGCTTTTTCAGTACCTTGTCTGCAGTAACTTCTGTTGTGTTATTTACTCCAAGTTTGGGACCTCACTGTGGGGCTCCAAGTTTGGGACCCATTAATGTAGTCCTTGTAGGACCAGGAATAGGATGTGGCGAACCATGTATTGTCCTTGAAGTGCATAGATCTTTTCCATGTCTCCTTCGAATTGCCTATTGATGGTACGCCACCGTATTTTGGGTTTCTTTTTACCCATCAGAGGTCCATCTTGATGGACCGAGCAGGAGTGCAATCAGTATGAAAACTGCACAGTCATCTGGGCAACGAGCGGGCAGATTTTGGTAGTGATTCTCTGAACTGCTGCCCTTGTGCACCTTCTCCGCTCTCCTCTCCTCTTCTTCTGGGAATGGTTCTTAGAAGGGTGAGGAAGCCGCTGTCAGGCTGCTCCCAAAACACATCCGTGGGCTGTGTCCGTTCTGATATAAACTTACGAGATGTCTGCAGCAGATAGTGCTGGAGAACATTGTGTTGGGGCCAGGCAGCATCTGTAGCTTTCCGTAAATACTCCTGATGCTGGTGTACGTCATGATGCAACACTGGGTTCTGCTTACATCATTGTAAATAGGTCCATGCTGCTCAGCATCTGCCCTGACTGTTCCTTTGCATTTAGAGAAGCTCTGTAGTCCCAAGAAGCAGAAATTTCCAAGTGTTCTCCTTTTCCCCCACTGTTTGCAAGTTGTTGTGGATGCTTTGCATGGGAATCCTGTAGCTGGGGACGACACAAAAAAAAGAGATTGTTTCCATTTATATAGAGTGGAGATCTTTGAGTCTGCTGGTCCTGCAAGCACAGCCCCAGACTGCCCTCTTTCCTCTGGTGCTTGGGCTCAGCAGCAGAGGGACCATATGGTCCTTGCTGGCCTTTGAACCTTTCGTGAGGGTGATTGTCAGAGTGGGTAAAGCCTGTTTACTGCTTTATTAGACCTGCAGCGCTGGGTCCAGCCCGGGAGTTCTCAGCACAAAAAAGACATGGACCTGTTGGAGAGGGGCCAGAGGAGGCCACAGCAGTGATGTAAGGGCCTCTGCTGTGAGGCCAGGCTGAGAGAGTTGGGGTTGTTCAGCCTGGAGAAGAGAAGGCTCCAGGGAGACCTTCTTGTGGCCTTTCAGTACTTACAAGGAACCTATAAGAAAAATGGGGACAGACCTTTTAGTAGGGCCATCACAAGCGGTGATGGCTTTAAACTAAAAGAGAGAGATTTAGACTAGATATAAGGATTAACTTTTTCACACTGAGGGTGGCAAGACACTGGCCCAGGTTGCCCAGAGAGGTGGTAGATTCCACGTCCCTGGAAGTGTTCAAGGCTAGGTTGGCTGGGGCTCTGAGCAACCTGCTCTAGTTGCAATGTCCCTGCTCACTGCAGGAGGGTTGGACTAGATGACCTCTAAAGGTCCCTTCCAACTCAATCCCTTCTGTAATTCTATTGTTCTAGGTTTTGACTGGTTACACTACAATTATGAGAGAACACCAGTTCTTGTTTGAGTGGAGCAGATGGTTCATATTAGTATGTTATATGCCAGTGATTACCTTAACCTGGCAAAAAATAAGATATCCAGAAACATCACTCTGGGAGAAAACTCTGAAGTATTTCCTTAGGCATCCCTTTTGTACTTTATTTCCTGTCTCATCTTGAAGTAACTCTTAGCTGCTCTGGTTGATGGTTTAGGATATGATGGCTACACAACTCGATTTCATGCAACCCTTGTTGATAATTACCAGCTTAACTTTGATTTGTTATTAACTAAAGATACAGTCCCAAACACTCTGAATTAACAAATTATCATGCCTTTCTTTTTCTCGAAATCTGCAAACAAAATCAGTGAGCTGCTTTGGGCAGCAATAAAATGCCTTCTGTTTATCAACACATCTAAAATGGGCTTCACTTACCAGGTAAATTTCTCAGACTTAAATTTTACCTGCTCCCATTTCTGCCAAGTTTAGCCTTACAATGGGACCGTGAGGACAGATATGTCAAATATGCAGATGTCTCAGTCTCTTTGGGGACAAATGTTCTGCTCTGAGGTATGTGCGGCAGGGAAATGCATGCGAGGACAAGGCGCCTCAGAGAACTGCAGGCACTGGAGAAGTGTTTTCCTTTGATCCTATAAAGAATTTGGCAGGGAAATTTCAGACTCTCCTATTTCAAAAGTACATTTAAAGTGAGCAGCGTGAAATATTGAAGTTGATGGTGTCTCTGACAGTATTGGTAATGTATCATTCTTTGGGTTTGCTTTATCTTTTCCATTTTGAATACCAAATTTTACACACCAAAACGTAATTAATTCTGAGTTTGGTTTCCCATTCGCCTTTGAGCTTCCAATTCAAATCTCTGAAAACCAGAAAGTGCAAATCTAAGACACACTATCAACTATATTGACCCCAACCTGTGCCAAGGCAGTTGGCTGGCAGCCCCGGGCAGCCTCCCTGGCAGGCATTTGAAACCACGGTCTTGTCTCCAGTAATAGACATTATTGCACCACATGTGCTAGTGTGGAGAATATCAGGGATGGAGGAACATCTGCAGCTGAGAGTTGTTTCTGACAAGTGGAGCTTGATGTAAAGTTCTCATTAAGTGATATCTGGCCATGTTGGACATGAAGTTCTCCTCCATGCAGGAAAGTGTGGGCTCATCAGTTTTGCCATGTATCCCTCTGCTCATGCAGTACTTGGAGCTCTTCAGGGAGGACACGAGTTGATCCCTGTTTCCTCAGTTCCTGCCCAAATAATCTTCTCTTGATTATTCTTCCACATCTTAGATGTCAGCTCTCTTCCCAGTCTGAGGCAACAGGAAAAAAAAGAGATTAAGGGCCTAAATGTCCTGGGGAAGAATTAGAGGGACAATTATGAGTTGGCCAAAATGCTGTGAGGTGCAAAGGCACAATGGCAGAATGGATGAAAATGCTACAATTTTTCACAGACGCCAAAAAAAAATATATTAGGTTTCGTGTTTCATTTGCCCAGGCTCAAACAGATAGGGGTGCAAAGCCAGGGTTTTTCTGTTGCCGCTCGCTGCAGTCACTAGGAGCTGTTTATCTCTCTGCAGTATGGTAGTCTGAGTTCCTCTCCTGGAAATTGCTGTTTTAACAGCATTTTCCCTTCATTTTTCTAAAAATACAAGCTGATTTCTTTCTGGTATGTCATTACCGCCTCTTTTTTAACAGCACTTCTCTTTCTGGTGGATCTTCCTATTTTTTATGCCTGGAATGAGTGTTGTTCCTCATTCCAGGCTGAGTTGGGTTGACTCAAGCTGTCATGGAGATGGATAATGATATATTTTTTTTTGCATCAGCTTTTAATTTTGGAGCATGGGTGGAACTCATCCTAAAAAAGGGCCCTGCAGTCTTCCCAGCTTCTTAATGGTCAGATACCAGCTTCTTGCTGCTGGAGGTTTTGTAAAAGCACGGGGACCCATGAGTGGTGTGGACAGGACCATGAATGCTGTCCTGATGGAGCCAGACCCCTGGGATTGACCACTTTTTACCCACCAGCAGCAGACAGCTCTCACATCGGAGCACTTGCCCCCAGTGGCCCAACAGCTGCAGAAATGCCTTCAGCTTCTGAACTGAATGAAGCCTTAAATTCAAAAGGGAGCCTTGCAAAACCAGACCTTCATGCCATTCTCCGGCAGGGGGGGACGGGGACAAAAGCCAGAAGCAAGTCAAGGGAACAGGCTGCCTCAGCTCTTCTCTTTGAATTGCTTTCCAGAATGCATTTTTCCCAAAATAACTTAATTGTCTATTTTTTTGTAGATCATTCTATATTTGTTGATGAGCATTAAATCGGCATTTTCTGAGAACTGTCCAAAATGGCTTGAAGAACTCTTTGCAGAGGGGCAATATCTCCTTCAGAGCCCATCACTACACGTAGCTATGGTTGTCTTATCTTCTGTGCCTTACTATGCATTTCTTGACCTTGGATTTCACCTGCCCTGGCATTTTGAGACACCTATTTCAGGAGAGCATTCTAAAGCTCTTTGCATTCAGTTTTAGCTTTGAATACTCTGAATAAATCTGTATGGCTCAGCAAACTTGTCCCTTCATTATTCCCCTCCTTCTCAGGCCATTTATGAATATATCTCAATATATCCTGTTTATCTCATGGCAGGGTCCTGCAATTCTGCGTGTGAAAACCTGACCATCTACCTCCATCCTTGGCTTCCTAAATCATGATTAGTTTTTAACCCACCATTTCCCTTTATTTCACCATCTTTTACTACTTTTTTTTTCCTTCTTTCTTTCTAGATCTTTATCCTAATGTTTCTCCTAACTGAGATGATTTTTCAGGCTAATCCTGTTTATGAAGCGGTTCTGGTGTGGGAACCTTCATAAATTTCTGCTTAGCAAACAGCATGGCAAAGATTGGATTTATCTTTTCTTTTACAGTCTTGCATTCCTGAAGTATTTCTGTTGCATTTCAGTCTTCTTTCATTTTTCCAGATTCTTTGGCAGATTTCCTGTTTCTAAAGTTTTAGAATTTTTTTTTGGCCCAATTTATGAGTTGTTCCTTCAGGGATTTTTTTTTTTTTTAATGCTTTATTGGGTTTTAAATTTAAATTTGCCAAAATTTGGTGGGTTTGTTTATTTTTTTTCCCACCATCTAGATACAATTTTTAGTTTTTGAAGGATTTCCTTTTACTCCTGTAGCCTTATTTGCTCCACTCTAATTGTATTGCCGTGTTATAGCCACATCTTAAACCCTTTGTTGATAGCGTACGTTTTACCTGAGGCCCTAATATGCTAGCAGAGGCTGTGGAAGCTTCGCTGTCTTACCCTTCTACCTGCTGCTTTTCATTTCTTTTTAACAAACTTCCTCACTTTTTCTGATTTTTTTTTTTTCCCCATTTAAATCTAAGTATTTTAGTAGTCGTGTCTATTTGTGTCCTTTTTCCAGTCCTGCGAATAGATCGAAGCTGAGTCTGTTACATTCACCGTTACTGACAGTTTCTGTTGTTAATTTTGGCATCTCAAAGCATGTCGCAGGACTAAGTCAAAAGCAGGTACCTTTATTCTGCATTGCTTTAGGCAGTAGTTAACAACCTAAACAAAAAAAATTGTGCCAATTAAAATCAGAGAGGCTCTCAAGGGGGGCAGTTATAATCACAGATTTACAAGATAAGCTTTCCTGAACCGTGTGCCATAAAAATTCCTCAGCGTTATGCCATGGTTTGTCCTTTGACTTTGTTGGCTTTTCATAAGCACAGCGTAGTAATTCATGCTGGTAGCTTTACTGGGACAAAGGTCTTTAGTTAAACGTGACTATGGCGATCAGCTCTTTTACCGTTTTATCGCTAGAGCTCAGTCATAAGATGTACATGGACAGAGGCTCCTTGGCTGGGGTACTCATCAAAACATACTCATCCTTTCTGATGCCCAAAGTATTTTCAAGATTGTCAAGACACTTTATGAATTGTATGATTTTTAACATTATGAATTACTTGCTCACAGCAATCAGTTGGACCAGGGCAGGATCCAAAGCCAGGTGGAAATCAGATTGAAGAGGTGGCTGTGGCCTGCTCCTCACTGTGGCTTCTGGGGACGTTTGTCACCATTTCAGCTGTCCTTTCTCTGCATGCTCCCTGATGTTGGTCCCAGGGCTGCATCTCTGTGGCAGAGCTCTTCATCATTTCTTGCAGACCTTCCAAGTCCTGCAATAAAGAGGAGAGGAGCTCTGCAGGCAGAGCTGCTTTCCTGTCCAGCCTGCAGCATCCCCTGGGCATGGCCACCCCCAGCGCTCACCTGAAGTAGTGTGGAGTTTGGTATGCTCAGTGTGGGGGACTTAATGAGTTGGGCAGATGTGTTGAGCATCCTGCCCTTTGGCAATATCCCTGGGGTCAAAGACTGGGGTGCCCACTGCCTCATCTCCTTCCATCTCTCTCCGAGGACTCCAAGGCTGGTCTTCACCTGCACCAATGGTCCAAAGATGACCTACCAACTGCACCCGCTCACTGCAAAAGCTACCGTTCCTCCTTGCTTTATATCTTCCAGATACTTCCTAAGTGCCCAGAGAGCTGCAGATGCTGGATCAGAAATCCTTATGGACCTTTCTAATAGTTCCACTCTCTCACCAGGGACAACGTTGCTGCTGGCACAGTGGAGCCAGGGCTCCTGCTTTGCATCTGCACCCTCCTGGCTCTCAGCAGTTAGCTGTACCGCTCCTCGTACACCAGGCAGCTCATTGTATCATGATCAAGAAGTGGCTTGTACTCTATCTCTGGAAGATTTACATGTATTTTTCTGCTATCACAGAGGAAACAGATTTTCCCTAATGCCGAGGCAGAATGGATATTGGACACCCCACTTATCCCTGAGAGATTTTAATGCTTTGAAGTTCAAGATCGTAAATGTTCTTAGCAACAGTTATATCACTTGAAAAGAAGACCTGTTCAAATCTTTCAACCCTCAGTGTGCCTGCTCCTGTAAAGATATCTCAGAAGAAATCTCTTTGATATATATTGGACTGAGGTCATTACCTGCAGGGTCTTCTGTCATACCAGTTGCCAGTGGCTCTGAGGGGTCTGTCCAAGATCCTGCCAGTGGTGGCTGCACATTTCAGGCATTGGTAGGTGAAAGGGCAGCTCCCTAGAGCATGACTTTCTGGCTCGTCTGAGGTATGCAAAAGTCTCCCTTGACTCCAGTTCAGTTCTTGGGGTTCATAGATGATGCTCTGGACTCTATGGGGATCAGTTGCTTTGCATTTAGCTGCAGATGTTCATCATGGTCTACATAGGTTGACTAGTAGATGTCAGACCTTGGGATTCTCTGGAGAGAAGCTTGGGCATGCTGGGCTGGTTGGTGTGAGCAGCCCTTGCTCTTGTTTTATGTTGGAAAGTGCCCTAAAGGAAGTTGCTGTTAGCTCAGGCGGTGAAGTTAGGTGCAAATTGTTTATTTGTCACATAGTGAGAGGGGAGGCGAGGCAAGGCGAGGAGAGTTGGAAGGGACCTGCAACAGTCATCTAGTCCAACTGCAATTGGTAATGATTCATAAACGCTTACAAAAAGGCAGCGCACAGGAATGAAAACAAGCAAGTAACTGTTTATTTAGAGTGTAAATCCATCATAAACGCCTCTTTCAGTATGTAGAATTCAGCTAGTAAGATGGCAAATGCCTCTCAACAACTGTGCTTCATACAGCAGCGTGAATGACATTGATGTGTTAGCTGGGTGCTGATTCTTGGTTGAACTCAATGTGATGTTAATAAGATGGAGAATAACTGGTTTGTGGTGGACTGAGTTTTTTTCTGATCTTGACTTTACAACCAAGTCATGCACCTGTAATGTGGATGTGAACTGGAAAACTTCTGGGCTTTTTACCTTTCCATGGATTGCGTAGACTTCTGCGTTTTAAACTGAGGAAGAAGCTGGCAGCAGCGCTAGGCGTGTTATCTTTTGCAAAAGCAGGGGCCAGAGGAGGAAGATGGTGGAGGAAGGTGGCACACTGTGCATCACAGCGCTGCTTGCCCCTTGGCAGCACCGCGTTGGGACGCGGCTCCTCTGAGGAGTGTCGTTAGTCTGGTGTGTTAAGTGCAAGTGGCTTATGCCACCGCCTGCCTGGCAGCCCTGCTTTGAACCCCAGCCCCAGCAGGGTTTAACAGCAAGGCAGAGGACTCAAGGACATCATATCCCTCTATATTTATGAGAACAGGTATGTGGGTGGAGGTTAGGGACCTGAATGATTGCCCAGATTGGGTGAAAGCCTTGAGTAGGAGCTCACATATATTGTTCAGAATCAGGAGGTGCGCATTAGGGATGCCTCAGTCGCGAGGAAAATGCCTGACAAAAGCTGCATCTTATTTGATAGGGATAAAGCACTCCTGGAGCAGAAAGCTGCAGGAGAACAGGGTTTTTCCACTGCTCACAAAAGCAAGTCATTAAACACCAGCGCCTTTCACAAGAGTGCTTGTGTTGCCAGCTAATAAAATACTCCCTGACAGTTTCTAGTCACCATTTCTTATTTTCTGTTTTGTTTTCCGCTGTGTGGCGTTCACTGGTTTTAAACCACCCAGTTTTACACACAGTTTCAGCATGAACTTCTTCCTGCATGGACATACATGTAATTAAGTTGGGGGCACTTGGATTTAAGCAGGTGCTGGGTGACTGCTGCTTTTTTTGTCAAAGCAGAGTCTGATACAGGATTCCCTGTGTTGGCTGTAGCACTATGAGCACCATGAAGCCGCCACCGATAAAACTCTCAAGCTCAGTGGATGTTTTAGCTGGTGTGAGATTTTCAGTGCACATAGCTGAAACCGGAAGCCCTCCACATCAGACACCTCTTTTTCTGTTTATTTATTAAAAGGTTTCATTTTCTAGTCTGGCTTGCTGACAGGCAGTACCTACCAGCTAGTATTTGATATTATCCTGTGCAGTTCCTATGCCAACCCACAGGCATTGGGAATTGTGTTTTGCTGAGCCAAACCCAGTGCCGTTTTGACCTAGAGTGCAACTCCCCTTTTGCTTAGCTACCTTTTTTTCCTAAATAGGTTATATTCAGTGATTCTTAAAATCAGTCATGTAGATGTTCACATCAGGTTTCAGTCGAACCAACTAGGTCAAATCTCTGCTCATAGCTGAGCAGCTCTAATTCTTGTTCTTTAACCCAGCCTCCCTCTTTTCGGTGTGAGCATCTACACATCTCTCTTCTCATGCTTTATCTTGATTTGGTTGCTTCTCATGCCCTTACCTTTATTGCAGGTAAGCAGTCATTTGTTTTCCCTCTTTTTCTACTGATAGAAAAGGCTCACTTGTCCCCATTTTGCTTATTTTTGATGTGGCTTTGAAGCTAGGAGCTCCCTTCCATGGACAAATCCAGCTCTTCTTTGGAATGCCTGAGCAGGGCGTGCTCTTTGGAAAATGATGGCGATGGTGCTATTTGTTTTCATGTTCTTTTTATACACTATAATGCAGTAATTATATCAGTTGTCCAGCGAGCAGGGACCCATTTCAGTTGGCACCAGGCAGAGAAAGGGACACAATCCATGTTTCCCAGTTGCATAAAAGAGCTGCAACTCCTAAAGGACTTACTTGGGCCAAAAATGCCAAGCCGCCATGGATGTGAGCACTGCTGGGGTTTGGTGGCAGCTGAGCAGATGGATGTGGCCAGTGTGTTCAAGGGGAGAATGTGAAATTGGGAGAAAAACAATAAATTAGGAGAAAACAAATGCACATGCTCTCTCTTGAACTTTCCCATGCACCATGCCTGAAGAAGTCTTGCCTTACCAGCCATGCAGGTAGATTTTGTGTAATATCATTATTTTTATTTTGTGGCTAAGGTGTTAATGGTGTTGGCATTTACCTTGTGATGGTGGTTGATCCCAGGTTAGCATCTTGTGTGAGAAGGGACCTGTTTGCAACCCTTGGATGCTGTCTCCAAGCTTGGGTCTTGTCTGTAAAGTTTAGTGGCACCAATGAACCTACTTGAGTTAAATTAGAGCAATTAGCTTTTACAGGCCCTGACGTTACTTAGGAATTCCCAAATAAGAAGGCTGTATGAACTTACTGGAGCGGGATTGTAAACCAATACTATGTCACTGTATTGCTTTAATCTTCCCTAAAGCTGCTGACATCTCTTCACTGGCACTGCCACGCTATCAGAAGTTAGGTTTATGACAAATCATTTCTTTCTGAAATTAATATTAATCAGCAAACAGTCTAGCATTTGTTTTGGCTGTAAATAGGACTCTTTTTTTAAAGCCTTCCCAATTCTTGTTATTTCAATGAAAAACCATAGTTTTTACAGAAGAGAAAAAAATTGGGTATAAAAAATCTGAAGTGCTTGTGACATCTTACACTGCTGAGCTCAGTTTTGTGGAGAATGGCTTTGACCCTTGGTTTTCATTATGCTGTTCATGTTTCTGATCCTCTCAGACATCTCTTCCCTCCTAGTCCTTCTCTCTCCTCCCAGCCTGCCAGGACGATTGCACCAGCCCTAAAGAGAAAGGCTGGTTTCATATCTGTGCCTGTTCCCGAGTGAAACAAGGGAAGTTCTGCAACTTTTGAATCAGGAGAAGCATCTGACGGAGAAGCAGACCTGGGTACTGATGAATCTCTGAGGGTGATTTTCAGTTCTGGGCTGTGTGGCAAGCAACCTTGCTGTTTAGCTTCCTCCCTTGCATGGAGCTGAGGATTAATTTTTGTGGGTGTTTTGCAATGCTTCATGTTGGGAGATGGGAAGATGCATCTTTCACTGCGTAGGGAAGATGAGAGAAGTGGCAGGGCTACACTGCAGAGCTGGGAGTGAAACCCAGGCGTCTGATGTTGCAGACCCAGGGTACCCCACATTCTTCTGGATGGTGAAATGCTCTCTTCTTCTCAGCAGAAAGCAGAGGCTGGTGCTGTGGGCTGTTATGGCTGGCTCAATGCCCTATATTCAAAGGACAGTCAAAGTTCAGCTCCAACAAACTTGTAGAAGGTTGGGCAGGAGGACCACAGGGCTGATGGTGGGCATTGCTTGGGCTGGCTGGGCTGCACCAGGGCAGAAGGCTGGTTATGGCTTGGTTTAATGTCATGTCAGCTTTATGCTGGGAAATGGAGGGAGTTTTAGAAAGCAAGGAGAAAGCCATCATTTTTTAGTTTAAATATTTAAAAAAGGAAGAAAATGGCATCTTCCCAGCTGCCCAGTCTGCCAGTGACTGTAGGCAGATTAATAGAGCTGCCTGCCTGACCTTCTCTTGAAAAAGCATTAGTAGACAGAGTGTAATAAATGGAAACCTTGATAGTATAATTGTTAATAATCTTAGGCAAATGCACTTGATATTCCTTACTTGGACAAAACTATAACTCTGTTGGTAACTGTGAGAGCGCTGCTGAATTTGGACCTTGTGTAGGTATTTGACTGAGTATCACCCAGTATTTCTAATTCAGCAGTTAGGGTGGTGCAAAATCAATACAGCCGCCATCAAATAGGTGAAATCCTGCCTTATTAAGACATCTCCAACGAGCGTGGGCCTGTGTCTGATTCTGTATGAGTATTTTCATGTTCTTTCCTGGGGCATGTCTCCTGTATTTAGTTACTGGGTTTGACAGACCAGGTGATTCCTTCTGGTCTTAAAATTTAATGGATGTGTTCAACGAGTGAGAGGAAGACACAGCCCAGCACATGTCGCGGGATGGCTGGGGCATCTTGGATAATTATAAAATAAATAAATGCAGTGATGATCTAAGTGCACAGAGTGAAAGCGCTGCTGGGAGTGGGATGGAGATGGCACACAGCATTTCTTTGCAGCTGAAACTGTGAAGGCAGCTGGGAGGGAGCTCCATCCCGGGCTGGAAGAGCATCTCCAGAGCAATACTGTCCCACCAGGCAGCGCGTGCCCAACTGCCCTTCTCCCTCTTCTGCACCAGGAATGATGCTCAAGGCAAAATAACAGCACCTTGTGTATTTTTCTCATGGGGTTTTGCTTTTTCAAGACAGCCACACAAACTCTCTTTCGGGTAGGAAATGTAGTGAACTTGTCTGTGCAAAAAATTCACTAACAACACAAAAATCACTCCTGATTTAAAGAAAGGTACTTGAACTAAGTAAGCCAGATTGCTAGTACTGCTACTACCAGCTGCAAAAATAGGCAATAACTACTAATATACCACTAAACACTTTGGCTGTGGGTAGCTACTGTCAGGTTTTTTCCATTTATCGCTGAGCTGGGAAGTGAAACTGTGGCTGAGTGGATTTTCTGTGGTCAGGGACAGGTTGGAATTAGAATTCCCACTTGGTGGCAAACATTTTTTTCATATCAAACTGGGAAAAAAAAATAAATTGAAATTTGCAGGGAAATAACCATTCTCTTGTTCCAAACAACAGTTATTTGACTGTATATACATTAATCTTTTCAAATAATGTTATTTCAGTGTTGGTTAGTACACCGTTAGGATAGTAGGTATTCTAATACATAAATGCTGTTTTTATAAGGATTCAATTTAAGGAGAGAAAACGCATTTTGCTTTCTGATAGTACTTTCTGCTGGTGTGTGGGAGGTCTCCCATCTCCACCAGGTACAGATGCCATGTGTCTTAAAGGGCAGCAGCTTTGTAGCCCTTGGCATCAGGAGGTGAATCCCAATTCTGAACTCCCATCCCAATAAATTACACGTATTGCAGGTGTCTTGCTGCAGGGCCAGGTACAGTTTGCTCTTTAGTCTGGAGCAGATCAGGTACTCCCTTATTACTTTGCTTTATTATTATTGTTCGATTCTTCCTTCAGAGAAGTGGGTTTCAATCTGCAGCTGAAAAGTATTCCCAAAGTGCTATTTTAATATTTATTTTTATCTGACTTTCTATTACTGTGGCAACATGCACTTTGAATTTCATTAGTTTTATGCATCTAAGTTCCCTTTTTAAACCTTTATAAGGTCAGATCCTGCTTGGGCAAATCAACAATTTATTACATTTGAGATTCTGAGTAATATCTTTCCTTAGCTGTAGATCACAGGTAGTGAGGGCATTAGAGCTTCTGCCTTTTTGAGAAATATTTGTGGCCATTACTGGTAAGCATATGCACCAAATTATTCTGTAATTAGATAAACATCTTCCATTGCAGCTTCATGCTCATGCACTCGTGGTTCATCAGCAGGACATTGCAGGGCATCTGCGCTGAAGTTACACGGGAGGTGCAGCATGTGGGATCTCATGCCATGCTCTCCAACACAAAGACCCAAAGCTCTTGTAGCTGAAGCTGCTCCAGAGCTGCCTGCAGCTGCTGGACCCTCTCCCTGAGCTCTGGGGTGTCAGGGAGCACATACAGGATGCTGAGCATCCTACACAGGCTACGGGACTGCTGCCTGACCAGCAGCAGGTGTGATGCTGACCTCAGGATTGCTCTTTCTGGGTAGTTAAAGTTTCACAGGGAGGTTTCACAGCCTTGTCCTGGTGACCTGATGCATTCCAGCTGGTTTTCTGCCTGGCCAAGGCTCACATCATCCAGAAGAGAGTTCACCTGGGGGGCAGCCAGCCCACACAAGCCCCTGTTCTCACTTCAGTACTGATTACTAAACCAGAGCTGATTCCCTCAATTTCCTACTGCTATGGCCCTTGGGAAAAAAACCCTCAGTCGTTTTCACCTGCAACTTGCTCAGGGGCAGCTCCACAGTTGAGAAAGTCTAAGTAGTTCTCCTGCCTCCTTTGGGCTTCTGGAGGGGTTTTCTTTCAATCAGTAGGGCTTTTTGCAGTGTTTCTGTTTCACAGCCACTCAAAAGTAGGTTGTGAGAAGATAGTTTAGTGTGCGTCGTTCGTCTCCCTGCAGAAAGGGCCCCACAGTCTGCAAACCAGAGCTGCTGCCGGCTTTCCAAGCACTGGTTTGTGCTGGAGAAGTGCTGCCGGGGAGCCCTTGGCTGGCAGGAGGCTGAGCTGCCCCAAACTTCTCATTCACGGTTTATGTGCAACTTTCCAACTAAAGTTCAACTCGGAATACACCGAATAATTCAATTACATCTCTGCTGCTGGGTTATATAAGAGAAAGCTGAAATTGCGCCTCGTTTCACAAGGTAAAGCGTATCCTTCTGCCCATCTGAACAATTCCCTGGTTTGCAGCGTGGTTTTGCTGTGCCTTCTTGGCTGAGCTGGGGCTTTGGGGGTGAAGAGCGTGCTTTAGATGCTTTCAATGTTGACTGGCATCATTTGAATGTACTAAACCTGGGCTTACTATGTGTATTTTTAATGGTGTTTCAGCACACCGAGGAGACCGGAGCAGCTGGATCAGGCTGCGGGCCAGCGGTCAGCATCCCCCTCCCTCGCACAGACTGCGCCCAGCTCCCAGAGCCCCCGGGAGATGAGGGGCCGGGGCCAGCCTGGACCAACGGTGGAGGGACCGCGGAGGACGCTGCAGGTGGATGCCAGGAGCCAGGGCTCGGGGAGGTCCCCCTCGGTGTCACCGGACCGGGGCAGCACCCCTACCTCTCCCTACTCACTTCCGCAGATCGCTCCCCTCCCCAGCAGCACACTCTGCCCCATCTGCAAGACGACTGAGCTCACCTCCTCCCCTGGCCAGCCGAACTTCAATGCCTGCACCCAGTGTCACAGCAAAGTCTGCAACCAGTGTGGCTTCAACCCCAACCCACATCTCACCCAGGTAACAGCTCCTCTTCCTCGCGCAGCCTTCCTGCACGGTTTGGGTGGGTGGTGGGGTCGCCGCCGCCGCTGCGTTTTGCAAGGAGAGGTTTTTGTTTTCTGCAAGCAAAGAAGTCGCACCTTTGCCTTTGGAAGCTGCAAAGCATTGACCAAGAGTAAGGGCTGTGCTGGCTAATCAGGCAATAACTGCAATTACAAGAACTCTAATGAGACAGGGGAGATAAAAGAGTTAAAAGGAAATGGTAGACCACCAGAGAGGTTCAGTGTCTCTTGCTGAGACTCCAGGATGCTTGGCTGAGGTGAGGTCTATGTACATAAAATTGTCCTGAAGTCGAAGGACTCAACAGCAGGAGAGGAGCAGAGGGATTGCTGGCAACCCCAAGGTGTTGAGCATCTTAGACCCTGACTCATCCTAGGTGATGATGTTTTGGTGGCAGATGCATTTCAGACAGCATCATACTCGGTGGCAGGAGAGAGGTGTGAAGAGTCGTGCACAAGACGATGCCTCACTGGGGGAGCGTTGTGTGGGATGCGTGAAATGGATGTGCGAAATGGATGTGCAGGGTTCCCGGGGGTGGATCCAGCAGTGGCGAGTGAGGGGTGCTGGGGCATGGGGCTCCCTGTGCCAGTCTGTCTGGTCAGAGACATCCACACAGGGTGGGAAGTGACATGGGGGCTTTTTGCAGCTGTTAAAAGCCAAACCATGGGGATTCCTACAGTCACTCTTAATAACAGAAACTTTAGGCAATGCTTTGGAAAGCCATGTGTGCCAGTGTGTGAGAAACCAGGATTTGGGCACTGAAGATCCCTGGGTACCCACACTTTATTGCTGCTAGCTGTTTCTGGTAAGCACACAGTGCTTGCTCCCTACACCAGACATAGTGGCTTCTAAACACCGGCGTTTGAGAGAGATTTCTGCCTTCCAGCCCCTTTTCTTGGCGGAAGAGATGTTGGAGCAGGTGATACACCTGGTGAAGCGAGATGTGATTAGCTGAGTACTGTTTCCGTACCCCTGTAAAGAGGCCTTTACCCCAGCAAAGGGCAGTATAAGGTCTCAGCCCTTCATAAAGGGCCCTGAGGTGGCAATTCAGGCTCCTGCAAGGAAATGCCATGGGTCACATTTCTGTTTCACTTTTAAGTAGGTTTGCCAAACATTTCTTTTGTTATCCAAACACTGCATTCAAAGTTGACCAACTACTCTGAATAGTGTCAGTTAACCAGCAAATAAACAAACAGAAATGCACTAGTTGCTGGTTTTCAGTCAGCCTGGACCTTGTTTCTTCTGCCTTGCCCCAAGAGCTTTCGAGGTTTCCCACAGTGGGCTCTACATCGCATCTCTCTTGCAGATACCCGTGTTAAAACGTGTTTTGTGCACAGAGCTTCTGCTTTGCATCTCTAGGCCCCTCTTAGCATAAAATCATAGAATGTTCTAGGCTGGAAGGAACCTCTAGAGGTCATCTGGTCAAACATCCCTACTCAAGTAGGGCCATCTCTACCATCTCCGTGTCCTCTGAAATGTAATTGACTGTGGAGCACTTTTAAATATCAAATTTAAAAAATTGGACCCAGGATTAAAAAAAAAGTGGGTTTTATGTTTGTTTGTCCTGAATTTAATATGCATTTCAACACCAAGCAACCTTATGACTTGTAAGTAGGTCATTGAGGGAGCTGGGGGATGAAAACAATTGTCCAAGAGAAGTGTTTGCAGCTTGTGTTGGCAGCCGGCGTGATGGACTGGCTGGCAGAGCAGCGGTGGTTGAAGTGTGACTCTCTTTCCTCAGCATGATTACTTGTGCTGCTATTCCAGAGTCCCACAGAAGGTGTCTGAAGCAGTCTGGTGGCATTAAAAAGGGTTAATGAAGGCAACTTGGAGATTGCTTGCTTTCTTGAAGGAAGGAAAGGAACTGGGTTGAAAGGACCTGCAGAGGTTATCTAGTCCAATCTCTACTCAAAGCAGAGATCAGGCAAGGGAAGCTCTGGGCTTTTTTTGTCCCCCTGGACTCAGCACTGGTGAGGCCACACCTCGAGTACTGTGTTCAGTTTGGGGCACCTCAATACAAGACAGACATTGAAGCGTTGGAGGAGATCCACAGAAGGGCAATAAAGCTGGTGAAGGGTCTAGAGCACAAGTCTTGTGAAGAGCAGCTGAGGGGCCTGGGGGTGTTTAGTCTGAAGAAGAAGAGGCTCAGGGGAGACCTTCTCACTCTTTACAACTACCTGAAAGGAGGTTGTGGCAAGATGGGTGCCAGTCTCATCTTCCAAGTAAGAAGCAATAGGACAAGAGGAAATGGCCTCAAGTTGTGCTGGGGGAGGTTTAGGCTGGATATTAGGAAAAATGTCTTCCCCCTCCAAAGGTTGTCAAGGGCTGACCCAGGCTGCCCAGGGCAGTGGTGGAGTCCCCATCCCTGGAGGGGTTTAAAGGCCATTTAGATGTGGTGCTGGGGGACATCGTTTAGCAGTGGACTTGGTAGAGTTACGTTAATGGTTGGACTCTATCTAACGGTCTTTTCCTACCTAAATGATTCGATGATTTTATCCAGCTGAGTCTCAGAAACTCCCAAGGATGGATGTGTCAGTCCTACGTACTCCACTGCTTGACCGTCCTTGCAGGAAAAAACATCCATGTAGCCTGGTCCCCCAGCCCCAGCAGCTCCACTGAGGTGGCTGTACGGTATCTTTAGGAATATATTTTCATGTGAATAGTTGATGTTTCTACTTTGTTCTGCAGTAGGTATATGTTTGTAACTTCTCTTTCTACTTTTAAGGCTCTCTTGTCTGGATTAAATTGTCAAAAATAGCACATTTTCTAAGAAAACCAAACCCCAGAAACCCAAAATTGTTTTTCTTGGTACATCCTCTTCTGCACAATCTGTGGGGTGCCAGAAACTGGCAGTGTGGCAAGGTGGGAACTCAAGTACTTGTTTTGCATGAGGATCTCTGAAACAGTTTTGAGAGCCTGGTTTTGTGAATAAGGTGTTTATATAAGCTGCACGTCTTTTATGTATATGTATGTGCTATAAAACAGCTTTTATATATGTATCTATATATAAATAAAATAACCATAGCTGTAGTATATGAGCTGTAGTTCATCCTGCCAATGGATACCAAGAGCAGATTTTTCAAAGGAGGGCTAACTGTACCTTCTAGCAAAGCACCTTAACTTGATAATCAAGTGGTACCTTCTGTTTAGAAGCATGTACATTCCTTTGAAATATTATTTTTCGTTGTCCTTTTTATTTATCCCTTTTCATGTGGCTTGATGGTCATTTTATCTTAAAGGCAAGTAATGAATTTCCATCATGATGAAGCAGTTGGCCTCTGGCGTCTTGAGTTGATCGCTTGCTGAGCAAAGGAAAAAATATCTTTTTTGGTGTCTTTTTTTTTTCATTCGCTGTCTTTTTATTCCTTTGAGCACCAGCTCGTTCTTGTTTCACAAGACTGGGCAAACAGAAATTCCTGTCTGCTGTCGGTGTCACTTGCTATTTTACATGTAGATAATCATATTCTTCCCTCTGTTCATCTCTGCGCTCCACAAGAACTGCTGTCATCATTTCCAATTTGGTCGTGTGCTGCCGTGCCAGTTTTCTCGTTCATTCACTTATTCCTGAAGGTCAGTGCTCTTGCCATAGATGGTTATTTTAAGCAAGGGGGAATGTGGAGCGGGAAGCTATGGTGGCACCATTAAAGGCAAGTTGTGAAGTAGCGTGGTAAAACGTCACACTTTGCTTACGCTTCTGTGTAAGAAATAGGATTTTTGACTGGAGATGTGTTATTTTAAGTGCAATATTGCAGCCCTAATGTTCTAGTAGGATTCTTAATTTCTCATTAAAACTTTTTTTTGGGTTTTTCTCTGTGTTGTCTTTGGGGGCTTCTTTTGGCCACCTTGTTCTACAGAACCGTACCAGTGATGCTGTCATCTCCTCCAGGGGGAAATAGCTCAGTTTTAAGCCAGTACAATAGGTTTAGAAAATCCTCTTTTTATACATCTTTCACTTTGTAATGCCGCTCCTGTGGCTTTCGCCTCACTGATCCTGCAGCATGTTCATCTGATTGGATTTGCTCTGTTTGGTATCATAAGGAGTAACCTGCAGGCATCCTTTCTGTCTCTCTGGGGTTTTGAAGTGCCACTGCACATTGCTAATTTGATAAATTAATTCCTTCTTCAGTGTTCTCTTAAAATTGGTTTGGTTTCTTTTAATAATTCAGTTCCCCATCCTAAGTGCTAAACCGAAAAACATTTGGAACTTGGTTTTTATTTTAATCAAGAACAGTGGCACAGCATTCAAATACGTGCTTTAGTGCTGAAATGAAACTCAAAATACCTGGCTGCCTAATAGGTTTGCTTGGAACCATTTGGGATTATAGAAAATCTTTGTGTTCTTCCTTATGTTTCTCTTGTGGTTTTTTTTTCAATTTGAAATCACGTTCATCAGCTGCAGTTTCCTAAGTATTCAGATGCATGCAATAGATATTTTTTTCCCCTCCCTGAATAAAAGGAGCATATTTATACATGTATGTTCTTCTCTAAATGACTTTCTTTTTGAAGTCCCTGCTTTTGTCCCCGAGCCATTTTGAATATATTTGCTGTATTTGTGACTGCATGAAGGGGTAATATGTGTTAAACCTCAGTTCTGGCCCACGTTTTTAGCTCTACTTAAGGAGATTGAACAGATTCTTTGTAATTTTTTCATTATGAATAGAATGTAATATGAAATATTTAAAATATTTGAGAGTAAATCTGTTCCCTACGTGTTCTGTGCCATGTAAGATCATCACCAACCTTTGATCACAGACCTTCAGCAAATTAAACATAGAAAGTCTCAGGGAGGATTAAAAACTTGCTGGTTGGTTTCCCAACAGCAGTCAGGGTTGCTTGTCAGGAGAGGAGAACCCCTCAGCAGCTCTTGAGTTATCTGTAGTGCGAGGAGATGTCCACAAAAATAAAGTTTTTAGGGAAATGTTTAAATGTATTAATGGAAAATAGACCATTAGCTGAGGATATGAGAAAGAGGTAGTATAAGTATGAATGTGCAGTGTAAGGCTATATTTGTGCTACCGTAACAGAACAGTAGATGGGTTTCTGCTCGATGCTGTCAGAAAATCTGGATGAAGTGGAGCAAAGAAGTCATTAGGGGAAGCAGAGGGGTGACAAAGGGCTCAGCAGAGCATCTCTGGCAGTAGGAGTAGGGTTCGGCAGCGCCAGGGGGTGGCTTGGGATGGTCCAAAGCCGCCTTCAGCCCAGCTCCACCAGCAGGAGTGGTGCTTGCCTGCAGCATCATCTCGTTCGTTTAGCATATGACTAAAAAAAACCTAGTAAAGACCCAATGTCACAGAACTTGTGAAGGTATTCATATGCTGCTTCTCCTAAGAGCTCATTTCTCACTCGGTTCACTGTCTCACTTTCATACCTTGCAGCATGCTAGTGTCCCATTTTCAGTAAAACCTGCTGTTTTTGTGAATTAAGGGCCCAATCTGAAGTATTTACACTTCAGGAGGTGTTGGCTTGACTAGTGACTGCTGGTTCAGTGGCCCCACAAGCAAAGGGCTGTGCTTAGGGGTGCCAGGGGGTTTATTAGTGCTGCATTAAAACAATGGCCATTATTAATAGCAGTAAATCCCTGATCTCTTCCTCTCATCCAACTTATCTCCTGCCTGTCATTCACTGAATGTCCAAGTATTTACAGGTCTCTCATGCCCACTGTGTAAGGGTGGGCAAAGGCCCCGTTGGCCTCAGTGGTTTTACCCTGAGGTCTAATAGATGCCATTACAATTTGGTGGGGAGTACTGGAGGCAGGTCCCTCATGGTCTGGGTAGCCCTGAAGTCTTTGGAGCATGACTGTGATTTGTTTCGGTAATTTCCTGGCTTGAAGGCCCTGTTTTACAGTATGTTGTGCTCTGACACGCTGCCCCGTCGTTCCTGGGTGTTAATGTGGTGGCTTCTGGGACTCAGGCTGTCTCTAGTGAGCTCAGGGGGCACCAGGGGGTGAGCACTGGAGGACTGGATTAAAAAGGGCATCTACTTGCTGATAGATAATTAAACATTATTTTAATGAGAGGTTTAATCTCCCCCATCTGTCTCTGCCTTTTCAAACAACCAAAGTGAACCTTCTTCTTCTTGGCTCTTTACTAAGAAGCTGCGGGGCAATGCTGGTGTGGCATCCCCTAAATTTTCAAGTTTTCTCTGGGTGCATCAGCTCTGTGCTTGATTTAGCCATTTACAGTGGGAGTGGTAGCAGAGGAGGAGCCGTGAGGTTATGTTTCTGCAGTCTCCTCTCTTACTGAATGGCAAAGACAACAAGGTTTTGTGCTGCCCTTGGGACCTCCCTGGCTATTCATTTTCCCAGCTGTGGAGCAGCCTCTAGCCTCAGCCATTGGCATGCATGCAGCCAACATCTTGAAGATATGTTATTGTGCTTGTGCAGAGATGTGCGGCTGTATTTAGAGATTATAATTCCCTCTCCCCTTAAAGAATGGTCTGAAAAATGCTGGATCTCAAAAAGCAGATCCTAGAGTTAGCACTAAGTGTTTCTGCAGTCTGGCATCCCTGGGGGATTTCACCCATGGCCATGGGAGAGGAGCAGGTAGCTGGGGAGGTAAGGCTGGAGGGCTGGCTCTCTAAGCAGCGGTCCACCTTTCTGCATCTTTCAGCAAGTTCAAGAGTACATTTTTTTTCCTCCTGTGATCAAGTCAAATCTCAGGAATACTTTGGGCAGGGAGGAGTTGTGTGCTGCCGTGGCGTTAGGCAGCAGTTTGTGTCTGTCTGTGGCAATGTTGCACCCCATCTCCATCAAGACTGCTGCTGAGTTGCTGAGTCAAGTTGCCCATTTCAAGATGATTTCTCTTTTGAGATCATCCTTCTTCATGATATAGCTGTAAAAATAAATCTGTCATTAGTATTACGTTGCAGATCCGGGAGAAATTTTCCATTGGATCAAGCTGCACAATGGGAGAGAAACACGAGTTTTAGTCCAATTTGCTGTTTGTTTTTAGCAGAGCTTCAGCCAGCAGTGACCAGTATGTGTGGCGTGTGATGCTGTTTGCAGGAGCCGAGGCTTCTCATAGCTGCTGCCTTCTGATAAGGCTGCAGTGGTTTGGGCTGGCTCTGCCCTGAGAAGCACCTGCCAGGGCAGGGATGCTTGGCCCGGTGTGCTGCCGTGGGGCAGCTCCTGTCCCCGGTGCTCAGCATTCGTGTCTGCAGCATGGGCTGCCAGGGACCAGCACTTGCTGGGAATGGGCCCACCTGAAGAACCCCTACAGCTCTGTTCAAGAGCAACTTGTGAGCTAGGCGTTAAAAATATACTCTTTGGGATTGCAGTAGATATTCTGTATTTTTCTTATAGTGAGAAAATACTGATAGGAACCTTG
>JAVSBS010017247.1:38842-80878 GCA_033124195.1 Coracias cyanogaster
AATACATAGGTTGGAGACACACAGAGCTAGTTTAAGCATCTGGACTGGGAATTCATGCACAAAAAAAGCACCGTTTAGAATACTATTCTAAGCTCAGGCAGCTCTTCATTCACTCCACGGGGAGCTCTGAACTCTGTTCTACTTAATGGTGCCTTGATGCACTGAAGTCCTTTCTCTGAATCCAACGCTAATTCCCTTTTCCTGATATAATATAATATTATAATTTTCCTGATATAACAAAACATTAAAAAGAGATAGTAAAAACAGAATCAGCAAGGCTGCTCTACTGCCTGAAATTATTTCTAACTGCCTTTTAAGAGTTGAAAATAATTTACATTGGCAGTTATTAATTGCTCAGATACTTGTTACTGTTTTCAAAAAATATCAGATAAATCAAAAAACGGGCAAAGAATCTCAAAATATTTCCTAGAATTTACAAATGAAAGAGTTTTTAGCTCTCTTGAAATAAACATCAGGCATAAATTGGACTGAGCATTAGGAAAAGTACAAAGAAAAAAAAGCTGAATAAATGGAATTTGTATATATTGTATAAATGGAATGTATATATATTTATACTATATATTATAATATATTGCTATTTCTAGTTCTACCACTACTATTAATAATGCAGTATGTGCACACTATGTGAAAATAAATTAATAAGTCAAATCTATTGCCTAGGAAATTAATTTGAGCCACACTACAGATGTCTTTTGAATTAAGTAGTCAAATTAAGAAATCTTTTCTCTCTCTAAATTTTATTCTGTTAATCCACTGTTTTCAACATATTCCTAAGAAATTTGATGAACTAGAAGATACTAAGTGTAGAGCAAAGTATCAAATATTTTTATCTCTGCAGCTTAGAACTGCATGTTAGTCTGGGATGCATAGTAGTTGGATTTCACAAATTCAGTCTAGTCCTGGCGCCTCTCTCAATGAAGACAATTCTGTTCCTATTCCTTTGATTGAAAGAAGTGGTTGATTGTATTATCCATATGAGCAGCAGGCTAAATAACAAAGATTAAAGGGCACATGATTGTGTTCTTGCCAATGGCAACAAAAGAATAATGGCATGTTGCCACCTTCTGTCATTATAGGCCTTCCCTCGGTTCTCCCCTCTACGTTTTCAAAACAGGAATTTTAGCTTTAGTTAATACAAGGTAACTTTTTGTGGAATTATTCAGTAATACCAAATAATCATGGTTAATATATTCTAGAAGTCGCATTACTTTCTTTCCTTTAAAATTAACGATGTTTTCTTCTGGGTTTTAATCAGTTTAAATGAAGCATTCTGTTGATAAGAGATTGAGTTAGTCTGACTGGAATGTAGTGCAAAGGAGGCACGATTGGCTCTTGTAATCTAATCAAAGCAGGTGGAATTTTTTAAGATCCTGTGGAGGTAAGATCCTACAGCAGGTAAAAGACTGTAAGACTTCATGCATAAAAATTATGTTGATGCTTGCAGTAATTCTGTCTCTATCCAGACTGAATTTTGAATTCTCTCACACTACTCACAGAAAAATTTCCACAGTTTTATGAGATAGGCCTTTGTATTTTAGGGTTTTTTTGGCATGAAATGATTTACACATTCCTGGTGTGATATGTGGTTTATAAAGTTTGTAAGAAAAGAGGTGCCATGTTGCTATCAGATTAACATCTGATAATCCAAGTATCACACTGTGAAGTGAGTTGATATTTCGGTTTGCTATGAATAAAAGTTTCTGTGTTTAGTTAAACATTTTTTGGTGCTTAACAAAAGAACTTTCTTATTTTCTTACATTATTCTTGATTGTTACTGATTAAGATGAGATTTATCTAAACTCTCATGTAGCAATTAAATTTTAGATGGTCTGAGTCATTTTTTCTGTTGTTTATTTGTAAGTATCATAATATGCATATGTGTGTCAGTCAAGGTTTGCCAAGATACTGCCAGATTTTCTGACGTGTTATTCATGGATGTCTGTGATATTGGCAACTCAAATCATAAGATGTCGTTTTTGTTTCCTAATTATATATCTCAAACATCTTTAAATCAGAAGTAACAAGTAGTTGCTGCTCACAAAGTAGTTTGCTCACACATGCTTTACTGCACTTGTGATTAGAGGACATGTCATACATACAAATATCCATTCTAGTAAGAAATCCTTCATTAAAAACATCATGAACATTGAACCATGCAAGCCTGACTAAGCAAAACATCTGTTGATGAGCATCATCTAGGTACTTGAAAATATTTGACTGAGCCAAGCAGCCATTGATACATCTAATTTGTAAGAAATGTAAAGTATAAATGAGGCTACAGACTAATAAGTACCTCACAAGGACACAGTTCTTCAGTAGCCTGTTAGAGTGAATGGACTAGATAGGCCTATCTTCAGGAATTTGAGAGAAGTAAAAATTTTGCTTAAATATGTTTTTATATATAATTTTTTTGCTTGAGTTACTGTTCACCTATGAAAACCTCAAATTATAAACTGTCTATTCAACTAGATGTGTGCTCTTTCTCTACTCTTTTCTGATTAGATGTGGCTGTGGTTCTTAATACCTAATCAATTTGTTGTGCTAAATATAGCTAAATAATTCCCTTTCACCTTTTATTTATAGAACTCCTAGCTACAAGGAGATTTTAAAGGCAACTAGAATCTAAAAATGTTAGGAAAAATTATTTTCTATAATATACTGTGATTGTATTGACAAAAGAATACAGTTACTCAGTACTGCTCCTCAACGTATGTGTTTTTTGTTATTCCACATACAGGGCATATTCCTGCTGGAACATCAGCGGTTAAGCAGTAATATCAATATTTCTGGAATAATCAGCAGTTAGGAGCAGAATGTGTGGGAGGCCGCTTTTAGGTAGCCAACTGGGGTGAGAATGTGTTGAAGTGCTGAGATAGGAGATTTGCAGGGTCTCTCAGGCAGTTCAAATCCACATCTTCCCTCTTAGGAAAAGATTCACACCACCAACCTAGAAGACATGAGCAGACCTGTATCCCATCATAGCCACCTATCCCCTGACATCAGGTCAGAATTAATTTGCTGGTTACTGACTTGCACTTGAATTAGGAGTGGCATGCCAACACCAAAGTTTAGGAACAGAGCGTGTTTCAGCGTATACCTTTATAACTTCACAAGACACCATTCCCATAGCTGCTTCCTTTCATTAATTAGATAGCAGAACTTCATTAATGACTTAGCAGCAGGGTAGCTTGTACCTTCCTTTAGGAAACATTAATAATGCAGAAAATGCAGAAATTACATATGTAAGATGGTACATATTTACATTTTATGTTTCAAATCTCTGAAAACCTGGTGCTAGGTTTCAATAGAGAAGATGAATTATATTGTTGAAATAAGACTTGCTTCTGGTGGCATCCCCTAATCCAATGAAAAAAAAAGGTAAAGGAAACAACTAGTAACTTATGTTCATGAATGTTATTTCTGTTCATTTATTTTTAGTGAGAGTTTAGTATAAAGTGCGGCTAAAAGCTGATCTTCCTTAATGGAAATCATTGAATTGGTCCCTACAGAGGAGAAAAAGAGGAAGAAGGATCTTTTAAAGTGACAGCTGATTTCTGCAATCTGCTAATGATTCCCTTGGAGATTCCTGAAAGCATCCTGGAGACAAATGAATAAAAATTGCAGCATCAGTGGTTTTTCTCTGGGAAGGCTCTTTTGCTGCAACATTCCTTGTCCCAGCCAGAGTGAGGGGTATAATTGCAAGCACTATTACTACTTGCTATTTGAGACCATGTAATGTGGACCGCATTAGCTGAGAGAGCTTGCCCACATCCCTTATATACTGAGCTTGTTTGTCAGCAATTATTTCCTTGCCATTCCATTCAAGTTTAGAACACAAGTAAATAAGCACATGTTATATCTGTCCTTTATTCAAGCTTGTGACTAAAGGCCACACTGCTAAGTTTCTTAGATGGAGCTGAGGGAACAAGAATGAGGGTAACAAAATGTATAATTCAGATACCATGAAAAAGAAAGATGCTGTTTCATACTCAGATTTATTACAAAACATTTATAGGATGTTCCAGAGACCCCTGATGAATTCTAATTAATCAAAAACTGTAAGAATGCAAGGAATGAGATATTTGGCTAAAAGTAAAACAGAAGGGCATAACTTACTTGAATACTTCTTGGGATATTTAACTTCTTCATGGCCAAAGTATGCAAAAGATTTTTGTTTGCTGGAAGAGCAAAAGAACTTCTGGCTTGGTCTAAGTAATTTCTCAGCAAGCAGGTTGTCCTTCAAAGCTGTTCATTCCTACAGCAGCAGGCTTCCTGCTTGCAGAGACAAAATTATAGCATTAAACAAGAAACAGGCTCTCCAGCTTTTCAGATTATCCCTTCACTGCTGGAGAGGGGCAGGAAATGATAGCTGCGAGAGAAGCTAAGGCTGACCACATTGCAACTGTTGTAGAGGAAGGAGAAGTAAAGTATGGCTGGTTATAATTCCATTGCCTTCCCTCTTCTGGATCTTCACTGACACATTGTGGTCACTTCCTGACCACATCTATACTGCCCAATTCCTCCAATGCTGATTGGAAGTGTCTTAGATAATACAAAGGCTGTGGTGGGGCCCAAAAGCATTCTGTTTTTATGGAATGAAATTAAGGTAAGCATGGTGAGTCCTAAAGGTTAGTGGAAGGAAAGAAAAGAGTTCAAAACCTACTGCAATCGAATTGGAGGATGATTGAGGCAAAGGGTGCCAAGCCTGATGCTGTTTCAGTATACTGCATACTATTTTTGAACCTAGGATTTCAATGCCCAGAACAGTACCCAGATGTGCTCATTAAAATTATCTGTTAATCTTTTTACTTGCCCTTAGCATTTCTGTAGCTGTAGGTGGAAGTCAGCAAAACTATAGTATAGCATATTCCCCTAGGCTGAAGTTTACTTTAACCTTTTAGACTCACAACAAATAGCTGTAGAACTATGGTATAAACAGCAAAAAGCTGAAATAAATTGCAGAAGTCATGGATACATGGATACAAGTCGTTGCAGAGGGACCTGGACAGGCTGGGTCAATGGGCTGAAGCCAATGATATGAGGTTCAACAAGGCCAAGTGCAGGGTCCTACTCTTTGGCCACAATAACCCCACACAGTACTACAGACTGGGGGATGAGTGGCTTGAGAGCAGCCTGGCAGAGAGGAACCTGGGAGTACTAGCTGACAACCGGCTGAACATGAGCCAGCAGTGTGTCCAGGTGGCATGGAAGGCCAACGGCATTTTGGCTTGTATCAGGAATAGTGTGGCCAGCAGGAGTAGGGATGTAATTCTCCCCCTGTAGTCGGCACTGGTGAGGCCTCACCTCGAGTACTGTGTGTAGTTCTGGGCCCCTCACTTCAAGAAAGATATTGAGGTGCTGGGGTGGGTGCAGAGGAGACTGGTGAAGGGGCTGGAGGGAAAGTCTTATGAGGAGAGGCTGAGGGAGCTGAGGTTCAGCCTGGAGAAGAGGAGACTCAGGGGAGACCTTATCACTCTTTACAACTACCTGAAAGGAAGTTTTAGTCAGGTGGGGGTCGGGCTCTTTTCCTAGGCAACTAGTGACAGGACAAGAGGGCATGGCCTGAAGCTGCGCCAGGGGAGGTTTAGGTTGGATATTAGGAAGCACTTCCTCATGGAAGGGGTGATTAGACACTGGAATGGACTGCCCAGGGAGGTGGTGGAGTCACCACCCCTGGAGGTGTTTAAGGAAATATTAGATGTGGCACTCAGTGACATGGTCTAGCTGATGTTGTTGTGTTGGGTCATAGGCTGGACTTGGTGATCTTGGAGGTCTATTCCAGCCTCAATAATTCTGTGATTCTGTGATAGGCATTTTTTCTAAGTTTAATAAATAGATAATTGCCACATCTTGTTCTGATCCATCTTCCTGAAAGCTGTTGCAGGCTAAAAACTCATCTGTCTATCACTCAGGGAAATTAATTTTCACCTTAATGTCATCTAGTTTGACAGAATTTGTCCTGTGGGTTTGCCAGCATTGGCAACAAAACAAATGCTGCACGGTATATTTTTCTGGGAGGTTTCTGACATGATGTCTATGCAACAAAATCACCTTGAATTCTGATGGCATGTGGGCAAGGTACGTAATTTCCATATTATTGTAAGTATCTTTTTCAAAACTTGGAGTCTTCTCTGTTAGTGCTCTGTGTTCTGTCCTACACCAACTATTTGAGGCATTTGAGTGTCCAATTTAAAATATTGTCAAGGTGATACTGCCAAAACTAGTTTTGAACCTAAGATACTATGTTCTGTATAGAACTAAAAATTTTCTTGGACTGTGAGATACGTGGAACTGCATAGCTGAGGAAAGGTACTTTTGTACCTTCTTACAAAAGTGATCTGTTGTGCTCTTGTATCTGGTACCATAACTGGTCCATGTAACTTGACCTGTCTTTCCTGTTTTCAGTGGGCATTGATGAAGCCCATGTAATGATTCCTCCTTGTTTTCAGCTACCAATTTGAATCATAGAATCATAGAATGTTAGGGGTTGGAAGGGACCTCTGGAGATCATCAAGTCCAACCCCCTCCCAGAGCAGGGTGAATTTAAAACTTATGTAAAATACAATAAATAAGTAAGACAAATGCAGAACTTCTTTGGGATTGTGACCAGCCAACCACCTATTCATAATTTTTCTTCTGAAATATAGGTCATATGATTAAGCAGTTTGTTTATGTTTTAAATTCCAAGCTCTAACTCAACAGATTATCATACTTTTAAGAAGTCACCAGTACATTAAAAATATGTTTTAAATATGCAAGTTCTGAGTTGCTTTGGGATTTTGATATTCATATTAGGACTCAAAATGGAAATTATTTCAAATACTTAATTTAGGTCTATGAATATTTTAAAAGACTAATTTAACGTGTAGGATGTAACACAGCGCCTAAAGACTGTTTGCAAATCAGGGAAGTTAAATGAGATGGCCTCTATATTTTCATTTGAAGTTATTTTAAAATGTAGATAGTTTCTAGTGAGTATCACATGAAGCTTTTTGCTTATGTTTTATTAATTACAGCATGTATTTTTTTTAAGTAATGTAAATTACTTAGCCTTTATTCTTTTCTTAACAGAGTAAACTGATAAATCATAGCAGGTGTCTACATTAAGTACTAACATGCTGTTTCAAGCGAAAATGAACACAAAAGCACAGAGGATACCCATATTATAAACAAAAATCCATACAAAAATGTTTTAATGGCTATTGACATTAACAGGTTAGGAAAAGACACAAGAATTGGGGAATTTATTTTAGAATTTAGCTATGCGGGCTCAGTGTAGCAACTCCCAGGTTGCTACACATGCTTTCAATATAAATTCACACTTATCTGTCAAAGAAATTGTTATAAATTATAGTTTTTACAAGTGCTAATAATACTACAGTCCCAAGACTTTCTTCCAGAAAAATGGTATATAAATTCTATGATTGATAGCCTTGTTTTATGTCATAAGAAATAAAAATCTGAAGGAAGAGTTCTGAATTGCAAATATTACAGAATTCATTATAAATTACAACTATGATAAATAATGATCCAGGTGTTTGACTTTTTTCCCCCACAGCTGGTAGCTGCTTACAATCATGATAGCATCCCTGTACTACTGTGACCCCAAGGAAGGAAATAATGATCAGCTGCGTAACATCAGCTCTTCCACCTGCTGAACAGAGAAATTGCTGTATGGTATTTCTGGAAACCTGACCATGCATGTGACAGCTCTCTGCTGAATACAGCTCTGCTACTGCCTGGCTTTCCTCCCTCGGACTAGCAAATGCTCTCCCAGAAAACACATGAGAATAAAATGCTCCATTCTGTGGTCATGGTGGTGAAAGCTGTTACCACCCACATGAACCAGGAGGATGTCCACAGCTAACTAGCCCTACCTAGCACCTCCTCTGAGTTGCATGTGATGACCCATGGGTCATAAACCAGAAATGGCCATTTTCCATGCTGTTTATTTTGTTCTTGGTTGAAAAGGTCTGAAACCATGGGAGGACTGCGTTTTTAAAGTATGCAACTTGAGAGTATGCATTCAAGCTATCCTCCAGCATTCAAGCTGTCCTCCAGCAAGCATTTAAAAATGAAGCAGCCTCTCGAAAGTCTTGTGTCATATCTACCAGTCTGACATGGATGTAGCATGTGTCATAAAGCATCTAAAATGGCACTAGATGGTGATAGTTGGGCAATAAATATCAACTTCTCTTTTTCCGAGGGAAAGCATGTCTTCAAAACTATGTTCTAAAAACTGGAAATACTGCATGTGCATATTTTTGCTGAAGTTAAAAAAAAAAAGAAAAAAAGAGACAGCCAGTAAACTCAGTCTTTTAAAATAACAATGCTAAAGTACATATTGTCACTTGTTTAATTAGCTTTGAGATATAGAAAAGCGAGAACTGATAGCCACAACACACGTTTTACTTTTAGAAAATCATTCTGATTGCTATCCCATGTTCAAATTCTGAGTAACTCCACAGTCTGTTTTGTGGCCAAAACTCACTGATACAGTATGTTAAAAGTTGTAATGGAGCCTTTCAAAGCAGCCAACCATTTCAAACACAAGCACTTTAAAGCATCTGACCTTGATAGTCTCATATAAAACTCTAATTTCCTCTGCCATTGTATATCTCTAATATAAGAAAACATGAAGTGTAGCAAAATTCACTGAATAAGTATTGAGTATTTTCTTGGTATGAACTGCAAAAGTGTACATAAGTACAAATATGTTGGGTTTATGTTTTTTTACTTTAACTAATTTATGCAAATACTAGGGCAACATAATTACAAGTAAGCCCTACACAGAATGAATCTTACCTCATGAGCACATTTGTGTGCTTGCCTTTTCTTCTTTTCATTTGCATCAAATTTTCTTGTAACTCATCATATTCACAATGCCCCGTTCTGAAATAACAACAGTTGAAACCTTGTTAGTTGTTTTGGTGATAGCTATGTATCATGCTCCTCCACCATAAATCAATTTCAAGGAAAATCTTCCAATTTTTTTTTTAAATACAGGTGTAATATTGCACATGTCTAAATGCTCAGAGATATTTTTCCTTATTCCCTAGACTTTCCTCAAACCGGCTGATTAGAAGTGGTTTCCATTTAACTTAAGCATGCATTACACCGAGCAGAATGTATTACCTCAGTTAGAGGGCCTAAAAGAGTGGTCTCTCTCCTGCTTTGAATATCCACAAACACAAGACTTCGTAGACTTCTGGTGTCTCTCTCTATCTATATCTCAAAAAACCACACTTCCTTCCTTTTTGTCACTTGTAGCATTCAAAAATTTTCAGTCAAACTGTTTTAATGTTGAAAAAGCTTTTGCACCAGCCTGAAAGAATACAACATGCTATAACTGAAATGCCTATGCATGTGATCTGTGAATGTTTGTTGCAATATACCCCGTGTACTGGTGGAATTTAAACTTAAGCCACACAGTTTCATCCACTGGTGAGAGATGCCCTTTTGGAGCAGCTCAGCCTCTTCCCTCCATTGAAGACTGGTTGGGAACCAGAAACTAGGCATTCATCTTGGCATTTGTGGAATTCAAATCCCAAAGGACTTTTGGAACAGTTCCAAGAAACATCATGACTCAGGCTTCTCAGAAAACTTGTGGAAATGGCTCTTCCTCTAGAAGAGAGCAAGAAGGACTGGCTAATTTTGCAGTAACCCAGAGGGGATGCTATCCATCCAGCCTGTATGGTCCTGTTACAAGCTTTTGTCTGAAGGAGTTACCATCTATGATTTTCAGAGCAGTGTCTTAACAGCTCTTAAAGGATTTTACTTTTGCCAGTCAGGTGAATATCAGTCTTCTTGAGTAGTGACATCATCTACCTTTAAAAAGTCACTCGCACTTCCACAAGGTTCTTTGAAAGAAAGGATGTGAATCTATATTTTCAGAAGAACATTATGCAGATCAGAAGGCCCTGAGCTCTAGAAAGTGGTGAGATTTCAGACATTTTGGTTAAGTCTAGACATTTGCCTGCTTAGCATTCATGTTTTGAATTCCATTCTGAGACATCTGCCTTTACAGTGACAATGCAGATCATTCTCAGGAGACATTTTATTATTCACCTAACTTTTAGGCATCTAACTTCTTTCTCTGGATTAGTCTTAAACTGATCTGTGACCCTTTTATGTGACGGATTTTATGCAAAGTGAAAGCTAAACATCATTCTGAAAGGAACAATATTGCTTTTTGCCATTATATTTCAAGTATATTTGACAAGCAGTTAAAGCTACAAAAGCCCAGCTCTTTCTAAAAACATACACATGGGCTTTATTATAAGGCAACGCAGCCTGTGCTGAACAGAGGTGCAGTTATGCTGCTGTCAGAGGTGGTGACATGTGAGCTACACGAAGCATCATCGAAGGACCTCAGGAATGAATCCTATTCCTGCTCTGAAAAGGCACTTGTGAGCAGGAGAAGCTCTGCCCTATTGTTTACAAATATTTGGCTTCTGAGCTTATAATCATTAAGGGTTTGAGAATATGGCCAACATCTACTCCACAACTCTGTCAGATGTACTTTGTATTGGTCACTCAACGGCCAACAGAAAGAATTTTAGTTACTATCAAGTGCAGCGCAGGTTGGCAATAGACTTGTAAAGGCAATTGCCTGAGCCTGCATTGAGTATCATTTAAGCCCAGCACCTTTTTAAATCCGCTGACCCATGCCAGACCTCTAGCAATGCTATGATTAAAGAACTAATGCATTTAAATTAACATTTAATTTACAGTGCATTTTACCTGTAAAAAATACAGTAAATACTTTCTTGGGTATCTTACAGAGTTACTAGGAAGGATGTTATTATTTTAGCAAGCAATTTGTGACATTGTGGTATTCCTGGTGAAATTATCAACAGGACGATAATCTATTTTTCACTTAACTCCATTTGCAAGCCTTTGTCTACACCATGACCTTGTAATAACCGTGGTTAACTGCTCTCTGTCCTCAGTCCAAGCAGTTTGAAGAGTAAAAGCGAGTGCCTAATTTGTACCTGACTATTTACTAATCTGCTGTATTACTATGTCAAATATCTTTCAAAAGGCTGATATGTTAAACATATCACTCAACTCCAGATTTCAACATATTTGTTACCTCTCCTACAGGAGCTTCTGATTTCTTAAAGCCAGATCATGTGTTTTACTTTGTAATTGACCAATATATTTTCCCAGGTTTTTCCTTGCTGCAGAGTTGCCAGATAATTTATTGGTTTATTTCTATTCTTTTATTAATTTTGATGAAGATTTGGCATCTTAGATTCCTATCTTCTAAGGGGTGCACTAGCTCTGTTCACTCATCATGAGGTCTTACTGACAGATCAGGACAACGCAATGATAAACCCAAAGCCAGGAAGGTTGTACTGGCAAGGGATTAAAAAAACCCAACAACATTAATGCTTCAGGAAAGAAGACCTGAAATACTGATTCAGGCAAGCATGCCAGCTTTTGAGTTCTTACCCTTTGATCAGAACTGTGTAGGCATAGAATGCACATACCCAGGGTTACTGACTTTTAGAGATGCAGAGTAAGCAAACACAACTGTAAGCCTGATATCCAAACACTCAGTAAAGCACCTACAGTTTCTGAGGATTGCACAAAATACGCTGCTTCTAATGAGATCCATTTTTGAAATAATTTCTAGGTTCAGAAGGCTGAAAATTTTCATCTAGGCAGTAGACACTCATCCAGTGATCCTAGCTACAAAGCCAGAAGTGTTTGAAATAGAGCATGTGATTTATAAATTCAATTTTGAGACACTCTAAAGGATGACAAGCAGCATTGGAACAGGCTGTGGATCAGCCATGCCGTTTCTTTCCCCTGTTGTGGCTGGCACTTGTATTTTTCCTTCCGGAAGGAGCTCCACCCCATTAGAGGTCGATACAGGGCTCCAGGATCAGAGCGATAGAGACTATTGAAGTGTCTGGAGCTTTTGGAAAAGCTGCTTTCAAAACTCCAGCTGCGACTGACAGAAAGGGGTGTGCTTGCCTTAGTCCAGGGGGAGCTGCTCTGCCAGAGAAGCAGCAAGAAGGGATGCTTTCTGTAGCTGATCTGGAGTGCCAAACCTAGAGGAAACTGCCAGCTGGTTGTGTTAGAGCAAGGATGACAAGAAAGGGTGTTCTGCTGCGCGCTGCGTGAAAGAACTGGCACTGACCAAAGAGCAGCACTGGGTGCTCCATCCCTGTGTTGAGCATCTCTCTGCAGCCATTCCATGCTTCTGCCTGATACTTGTCTGCATTTTCTTTTAGAAACTATTTTGTCCACCCTTAGCAGGCAAATGGACTATGTGGCTGCATTCCAATAGCAGGCTAATACTTTTCTGGAGCTTATTTGAATGTTTTAAAGGTGCAGTGCTTTGTTCCTGTGCCAAAAAGGCAATGCAGCTCTGTTGGCATTATCCATCTTCTTGACACCCGCTCCAAAGTGTCAAGTTAAGTTGTGTGACAAGCTATCAGGCTTCTTCTGCATTCATAAATATCTTTGTCATTGCTTTCCCAATCCATAGACTCTCTCAGGACACCTTCTTTCCCATTTTGCGCACTGCAGGATGCCGATGACAAGGTGGGGGGAATATGGCTTTTGCCATTCTTTCTGCTTTTTTACTCCTATAGCTGAAAAGTCACAGTAGGATGAATCTGGTGAAATGAAATGGAATTACCAGAAGTGTATGGCCAAAGAAAGTGACATGCCTGCTTTCTAAATGGCAAAGTCACTAAACCAGAACTCCTGTCACTGTATCTATCACTGGCATCAGGAGATGAAAGGGAGCTAAGACACTGCATTTGCAGGATATGCTCTAAAGTCTACCCAGAAAAGTATAAAGTATCTTCAAAAGCATATTAGCATAAATATTGTCCCCTATGTCCCTCCCAGATGTTAGCACCGCCATGCATAAGGTGCTCCATGTAATCTGAGGTTCCCAAGCCAGCTCCCCACAGAGGCAGATGTGCCAGCTGGTGGGCATTTGCTGATGGTGCTGAGGAGTGAGTCAGCAAGGCCTCCATCGAGGGCTGTGACAGGTCTGAGGGTGGTGAGGGGCTGCTCCAGCTTAGTGGTGCCTGAGTGAAATCAGCTGTCCAGAGCAGAAGGACATGGCGCCTCTCTCCTTGCTTCCACCGAGGTGGTGCTGGGGCTGCATTGTGCCACTCAAAGCCCAGGTGTCAGAGCTTGTCCAGGAAATCCAAGCAGCAAAAATTAATCAGCACTTACAAGGGCAGAGTTGGAAAGCACTGATGAAACCACAAGGTGAGGAACAGGCGTGACTTTGTCCCCCATTCTTTGGGAAGTCCAGTGAAAAGGGGGGCCCATTCCTGGCATGGGAGAGTGAACCCTTACTGGCAGTGACTATGGTGTTGCTGACATGTTCTCCCAAGGGCAGGTGCATGCTTCCTGCCTGGGACCATCTCTGTGCACCTCGGAAATATTTCCTCTACTCAGAGCAGTGTTCAGAGCTTTGAAAGATGGACGCCAGAGTCTGCTACACACCTGGGCTCTTTGTTCTTGACTGCTTGGATTTCCTTAGATGCCCATCCCCGAGAACTCTGCCTGCAGCTTTCTTCTCTTCCCGTCTGGTTGCCCATTGCCCCCCTCTTCACAGGATGTGTTTTTCTTTCATGAAGAGCCTGGCAACCTTTCCATTCAATCATATTGTTAGACAGGTAAAGCCATGATAAACTTGAAGCAGTTCTGCTTTTAATCAAAGCTAGCTCATTTTACCTTCTGTCCTTGGACGAGCTCTTCAAGTGTTGGCTTTTGGGAGCATCTGGAGGCACCTGCAATGGAAATGTGGAAGTTAAAAGGTGGCAAGCAGCTACCTACCCAACTGCTGCCTTAGCTCTGAAAGGCAGATCCCTTGAATGGGTTGCTCAGCTCAGCTGAGACAGTTCAGGTGGGATCCCTGCACAGAGTGCGATGGCCAACCTGTGTCAGCCTTACTCTGCACTTCTGCAGAGCTGCAGGCTGGGAGATGACCTTGCTTGTCCCTGTGGTGGCAGCAGTCTCAACTTCTAAGGGGGGAGGCTTTTGTTGTCATGCTGTTTGTGGCCCTCACATACCTCTGCAGTTTCTGCTTCTGCCTCTGGTACTGGTGACTCCTTGGCTGATGTACTGGGAAGCCCAGTCACCTCCTCCTCTTCAAAGAGATCCCCACAATTCTCAGTGAGGACCTCCACCATTTGTGTCATCTGCACAAAGGAGACCACTGGTTTCCAGCCTGCTGGGTGAAAACAGCTCAAGCAACCTTTCCCACTCCTGGCCCTTGCTTCTGCAGTGAAAGCTGCAGCTGTGGGGCTGCTCTTCCTGGCAGCTCCTCCACGAGCATTTGCTGATAGAGAGGAGGCAGCCAGGTGGCTCTGAACAGCAAAGCTCCGGTGGGCCTGGAAAGCTGTAGCCAGCTGCTAAACAGAGCATACCTTGCCCCTCACCTGCACTAGCATGTCCAGAGGTGGTGTGTGCCCCTCAGCTGGGCCTAGGAGGTTTGGTGCCACACAGATGGCCAGGTTTCCAGCAGTCGTACTGCTGGTGGCCTCATTCCTGCTGATGTTTTCAAGCAGGGCAAGCGTTTGAGTAGGAGGAGGTTGGCCTTGGACAACTCACTGCCCACCCTGAGGGAACAGGAACACAAGGTTAATGAAGTAGATGTTGTCAACACAGGTGTCCCAGGCTGATCTCAGCCAAGCCCAGCTCCCATATCACGCCTGGTCTACAGCAGAGGGATTGTCCTCACTCATAATCACACAGCCACCTCCCTTCCTCCCTGCCCTTTGGCAGGAGTCCATTTGCAAAGCAAACCTCAATGCCTGCAGAAAGTGCTCCAAAGAGAGAACCTTCAGTTGCTTTCACCTGTGACTTGCTCAGGGGCAGCTCCATAGTCGAGAAAGTCCAAGTAGTTCTCCTGCCTCCTTTGGGCTTCTGGAGAGGTTTTCTTTCAATCAGTAGGGCTTTTTGCAGTGTTTCTGTTTCACAGCCGCTCATGAAAGTAGGCTGTGAGAAGATGGTTTAGCGTGCGTTGGTCATCTCCCCGCAGAAAGGGCCCCACAGTCTGCAAACCAGAGCTGCTGCATCCTCTTCAAGTACCAGTTTGTGCTGGAGAACTGCTAGTGGGGAGCCCTTGGCTGGCAGGAGGCTGAGCTGCCCCAAACTTCTCATTCATGTTTTATGTGCAACTTTCCAACTAACGTTCAACTCAGAATACACTGAATAATTCAATTACATCTCTACTGCTGGGTTACATAAGAGAAAGATGAAATTGCATCTCGTTTCATAAGCACACCGAAGAGACCAGAGCAGCTGGATCAGGCTGCAGGCCAGCGGTCAGCATGCCCCTCCCTTGCACAGACTGCACGCAGCTCCCAGAGCCCCCAGGAGATGAGAGGCTGGGGCCAGCCTGGACCAGTGGCGGAGGCACTGCGGAGGACACTGCAGATCACTCCCCTGCCCAGAAGCATGCTCTGGCCCATCTGTGAGAAGACTGAGCTCACCTCCTCCCCCAGCCAGCTGAACTTCAATGCCTGCACCCAGTGTCACTGCAAAGTCTGCAACCAGTGTGGCTTCAACCCCAACCCGCACCTCGACCAGACAACCAAAGTGGAGTTTCTCCTTCTTGGCTCTTCACTGAGAAAGCTGCAGGGCAATGCTGGTGTAGCACCCCCTAAATTTTCAGGTTTTCTCTGAGTGCATAAGCTCCGTGTTTGATTTAGCCCTTTGCAATGGGAGTGGTAGCAGAGGAGGAGCCATGAGATTATGTTTCTGCAGTCTCCTCTCTTACTGAACAGCAAAGACAACAAGGTTTTCTGCTTCCCTTGGGACCTTGCTGGCTATTCATTTTCTCAGCTATGGAGCAGCCTCCAGCCTCAGCCATTGGCATGTATGCAGCCAACATCTTGAAGTTGTGTTATTGTGCTTATGCAGAGATGTGAGGCTGTATTTAGAGATTATAATTCCCCCTGCCCTTAAAGAATGGCCTGAAAAGTGCTGGATCTCAAAAAGCAGATCCTAGAATTAGCACTAAGTATTTCTGCAGTCTGGCATCCCTGGGGGATTTCACCCATGCTTGTGATGGCCATGGTAGGGGAGCAGGTACCTGGGGAGGTAAAGCTGGAGGGCTGACTCTCTAAACAGCAGTCTACCCTTCTGCACCTTTCAGCAAGTTCAAAAGTGTATTTTTTTCCTCCTGTGAGCAGGTCAAAGTCCAGGAATACTTTGGGCAGGGAGGAGTTTTGTGCTGCCGTCGTGTTAGGCAGCAGTTTGTGTCTGTCTGTGGCAACGTTGCACTCCATCTCCATCAAAACTGCTGCCGAGTTGCTGAGTCAAGTTGCCCATTCCAAGATGATTTCTCTTTTGAGATCATCCCTCTTCATGATATAGCTGTAAAAATACACCTGTCATTAGTGTTATGTTGCAGATCCGGGAGAAATTTTCCATTGGATCAAGTTGCACAATGGGAGAGAAATGTGAGTTTTAGTCCAATTTGTTGATTGTTTTTAGCAGAGCTTCAGCCAGTAGTGACTGGTATCTGCAAAGTGTGATGCTGTTTGCAGGAGCTGAGGCTTCTCATAGCTGCTTCCTTCTGATAAGACTGCAGTGGTTTGGGCTGAGAAGTGCCTGCCAGGGCAGGGATGCTTGGCCCAGTGTGCTGCTGTGGGGCAGCTCCTGTCCCCGGTGCTCAGCACTCGTGTCTGCAGCGTGGGCTGCCCGGGACCAGTGCTTGCTGGGGATGGGCCCACCTGAAGAAGCCCTACAGCTCTGTTCAAGAGCAATTCGTGAGCGAGCCATTAAAAATATACTCTTTGGGATTGCAGTAGATATTCTGTATTTTTCTTATAGTGAGAAAATACTGATAGGAACCTTGAATTTATTGCCCTGGACCAACAGGTTGTGTGTGTGTGTGTATTTCCCTCATTTTTAGCTCTTCCTCACCATTGCCCTTCATCTCTTAATCCCCTTATCCCTACACCAGGTATCCCAGCCTTCATTTCATCCTGTATCAGCTGTGTTGCGGTGAAGGATGCTGCTGTTATCTCTTGGTTGGGCTTTTATTTATTTATTTCTGCTCTATCTTTCTTTAATGGGGTGATTAGCACTGAATAAAGCAACGAATATGAAGCTGGAGAGTAGCGTACTTGTACTTGCTTTCTATGTATAAATGACTCGTTTGCCTTTTCAGCCCCTGCTGCAGCCCAAGCAGGGGCTTCTCCCAGCCGTCTGCAGTGACACGCAACTTGTCTGTTCGACAGATCGCAGTTTAAGTTAGAGCCAACAAAAAAAAGAAAAAGCTCGTGAGTAATTCTGGCTGTGCCTCCCAGTATGTCGCCTTTCCCTGCGCTCGGTGTAGATGATTCAAATAATGCAAAATTCACTTGCGGAAAATGTCAAAAAATATCTTGGCTATGTGGTCCCTGGTGACTAATGGGGCTGGTGTTGCTCACAGTGGCTCCTGCCTGCTGATGGCTGGCTTCAGTGAGCTGCACCAGCAGGGACCCAACTGCAGGGACACAAAAGGGTCTGCGGTGACCTGTTAAATCATTTGGAGGGGATGGGAGAGCGTGGCTTCCCTCACTCTGGAGCGATGCTGCGGTGGAGAGGGGTAATAAAAACAACTGCAAGTAAAGACGAATACCTCTGAGAGATGGGACGTAGTCTGTGTTCTTCTTGGCATCTTCTGCCGCTTGATAAATACCAAGCCCAGCAAGCTGCACGCTCTGAGCCACCACCGCCCTGCGCTGTCCTTCCCTTGGTACATTAAGTTACGGCAAGCTGTTTGCTTGGACGAGATCTGGTTTTCTGCTAGCTTTCATCTCCCATATCACTTTATCAGTAAAAAGGAAAGCAAGCTGAGGATCGGAAGCGGCTGTCAAGCTCTCCAAAGCAGAACTGGGTACCAAGTCAGAGGCTCCCCATGGTTTTGAAAGCTTTGCTGTGTGTGCTGCTTGCTTTCAGTTCCCTCCCCTGGTCATCCTCACACAGAGGGATAAAATAATTTACAGCTGTGGTGCTGGATGGAGCTATTTTGCTCATGCAGATGCTGCTCGAAGTTCTCCTACCGGTTGAGCACATGAAGTCTCACACATCGTTGAGCATCCCTCTGCATCCTGCTCACCGCATGCAAAATATCCCAGAGAGCAGCAGTTGTGCGGGGTTTTATAGCCCTCACTTGTATGGTCTTTTTGCAGTGTGCACTCGGTGGTGACATGCTGCACTGCCTTTGGGGAACACTGAGGAGGACAATTCAAGTGCTTTCAGTGCCTCAGCAGGGATGGAGTTAATCCCAGCTGAATTAGCTCCTGTTTACCATCTTTCTACAAGCAGTAGAGAGCAGGGTGGTTATAATGGGAGGTGTCAGATGCTCCCTGCTAGCACCTGCTTTGCACCCCTACGGTGCTGTCTCAGCGGCCAGCTCTCTGATGCAGCAGAGGGTCCCCCAGCGAGAGAGCTCCAGAACAGGAGGAGATGCTGTGATGTGGCTGTTCCCACCCTGGCTGGTAACAACTCTGGCTGGTCTGTCTGGTTCTTAAAGATAGCGATGCTCGGCAGAGGTGGTGACATCTCAGCAGCGTCTCTTTTGACCTGAATTTCAGCTGATCACTGTTGCTATTTATAGATCTGTATGAGCTCCCATTACCAGAAACCATCTTGATTCTTGCCTGTCTTCTTGCTTCTGTCTCTTTTCTCTCTCGGCCATGGTCGCGTTTAGGTGCTAAAAAGGGATTTATATAGAGTGGCAGACTGAGAAGTATCAGAGATTTCTGAAAACAGCCCTGTGAGTGCAGTAAGGTGTTTTTGGGACAGCAGTTCATGCCAGCAGAAGTGTTCCTCACTACCTTAATTCAAGGTCCTACAGCCTTGCTCCCAGACCTCACCCTCCTGTCATGCCCAGCTCCTCCTCCATACATGGAGATGTACTAAGGACTTCCCAGGAGCACAGCTGCATATCTGAGGGGGTATGGTGCTAATTGGACTATGAAAACTGATTATTTTAACTCTGATTGAAATGCTGTTTTATCTAGGCAGTAAACCTTTTCATCAAGGACAGCCAAAGGGTGGGATGTATTGGTTCTAGATTTGGTTCATGTTGTAAATAGGCTGTGCCATTGGCATGGCTTTCTGCTCTGGGTGAAATCAAAGCCAAGGTGTTGGAGCAGCTCAATAGGGAAATCCAGAGAGCGAGATGTGGCCTTCATGGGATGGGAGTAGGTAATGCAGCAGGTCTGTGGAACTAAAGGTTTGTAAAAAAAGTTAAGGCATGGACATAACATGGCACTAAGCCATCTGGAAGTCAGTTTTGAAGACTGAAGGGCCAGTGTGTCCCTCCCTTTCTTCCCTTCCCACCCTGCCCACTTTGATGCTCATCTATTGCATCTTAATCGAGCTTCAACTGTTTGTGCAGCAGCCCTGCCACTGGGTCAGAGCTCACAAAAATCCCCCAAGATGGGAAAAAGACTTAACATTGACTTCTTGCTCCCTCCCCACCTGCACTGTCACCTCTTGCTGTGCCCAAGCTATAGGGTTAGACTGGCCAGGTCCTTGAGTTGGAGACCCCCATGGAAGTGACCTGAGTAACGGGCAGGACAGATGTGCCCATGAGTCTTATGGAGAGGCAATTTTGGGGCCCACCTACCTCTAGCCACCCTCTCCCCATGCTAATGAGCACGACACTGTATTCCCATTAGATGGAAACAGAAGCACAAACACTCAGGCTCATATGTTCAGCAAAGCCCAGATTATTCTGAATCATCCAATATCCTTATCAGAGTGCTACAGACGGTGCTTGCATCAGTCACAGCACAGGACAGCGGAGTCGGTGGCAGCATTCTGCCCGTTTTAATTGCCACAAGCGAGCAGCTATTTGAAGCCCTGTCCCCAAAGAGCAAACGAGCTTGTCACTGCATGTCACTTGGCTTTGTAAGAAACATGGGCTCAGCAAGCACTCCTTATTAAAAACCTGCTAAGGATGCAAACATGCAGGGGTGCACATATAATGCAGCAACCAGCTGGGCATGCTGGAGTCCAGGTACTGCTAGGCTTGGCTCTAGGAATGGGGACTCCTCTTGGGTTTTTTGCTTTTGGGGTTTTTCCCCCCGCTCTCTTAATTGCAGAGTACTCTGATGCCTGAAGACCAAGGCAGAGGGGGAAGCTGGAAAGGCTGTGTCCCTGCAACTCCTTGGCTATGGGGTTCCTCTAGAACCAGCTTCATCATGGCTCTGGGCTGCACAGTGGTTCTGCTCAGCTCTTTCTGTGCTCTCAGATGTACTGTGTCTTCTTTCTTGCCCTGGAGACAACCCATGTTTCTCCTGATCTCCTGGAAGGCACTGCTTGCTGCTCTTTCCCTCTGTGAACAGAGTACGATGCCCAGTAGATAAAATACCAGGTCTAGTGGAAAGATCTTGCTAAAAACTAGTGGTCTGTACTAAAATCACCCTGGGCACCTGAGGAAGAGTTGAACTACCTGAATTTCTAGATTCCTCAGAAATAACAAGTGTACTTATTGTGGAGAGAGGCTTCTCCTTGAGCACGACTGCCTCCATTTGCCCATGATGAGCAGGTCATACTCTACATATTGCAAAAACTTTCAAGCTTTGAGAAAAGCAAATACTCCTGGTGTTTGGTGGAGCACGGTGCGCTAACGCAACACCAACAGTGCTGGGACAGAGAAGGGCCCCCCTCAAAAGGTGAAGCTCTCATAGCCAGATGTGTTGCTTCCATCTAGTCCTGAGCAACCTGCCCAAGGGACCTTTGGCACACTTGAGGCATCCTTTTTTTTTTTTTTTTTTGAGGAGTCCCAAGCCAGCTAATGCCCTGAAATTTAGTTTTTACGAACTCTACCTTATGTTCTGACCTGCCATATTAATTTTCCAGATGATACGATTGTGGCTTTCAAATTGGAGAGTGCTTTGAGAAATATCCCTGAACAGCCATGCTGCTGCCGCCATCTGTCTTTGAGCAGCTTCTGGGATCCCATTACTTGCTCTCAGCAGACCATCGTTTTTGCTTTATTGAGTTAGGAAGAAAAAAAAATCCAGAGACTTCTGAAATACTGTTTTACATAACAAATTCCAGGTGCTAAACTCTCATTGAGCCCCAGGGGATATGTTGAAATAATGCTTTATGCAGATCCTGGACCTAAAGTTTTTACAGGTCTGCCCAGAAAGTCCCATGATCTGACTGTTTTGAAGGACATGTCATTTGGAGGGCTGTGAACAGCTTCAGTGTCAGTGCATTAAGTGATCTCAAAGCCTATGCCACCCCAACCAAGAGCTAACATTGTGTGCTATGTTACTTTTTGTAAAAAGCGAAGGCTTTGTTGCCACTCCTTGATGGTTTTGGCCAGCTCAAGCTCTTGCCACATGTCCCCCTTCCTCTCCAGCCAAACCCTTTTCCCATGTCCTCCAGCTACAGGCAGTTGCCCCATGCCTTCATCCCACTGTGAAGTAAAGGTGTCAGCACAGCAAGACCCTCTCCTTGGGCAACCAGGTTGCTCTGCACTGATGAGCAGCATCCCCCAAGGTGCTGTCGGTCATGTATGGTGTGCCATTTTGCATCCCAGTGCCTGCTGCGCTGTGGTTTAGACTTGCTTTTCCTCCTTTCCTTTCTCTGCAGAGTGCAAGGAGCCAGCCTAGCCAGGCAGGGAGTTAACACCAGCAGACAAGGCTGTGGACAGATAAAAGCTTATGGGAAGGTGGTATTTATTGGGATGTAAAATGCTTTTCCTCCCTGGTGCGTGGATCCTGCTGCTTCCCCCTTGCCAGCCAACCTATCCCTTCTCTGCCCAATTTAAGGCAGTTTGGATCTGATTGCTCGTGGTCAGCATGTCTCCTGCTGTTCAGCTGGAGGTTTTGATGCACAACACTTGAAAATCAGGGGGAAGACCTCTTCAACTGAACACCCGAAGGTGGAGGGAGCAGCAATCGTTCCTGCAAGAAATGTGCTGCAGGTCAGCGCCTGGTAAATACACTTGAGTTGCGTGCGTTTGAGGCTGGGGCACAGTGACGAGATCTTTTTGTTTCTCTCCAAAAGTGGTTTCTAATTGGCATTGCAGCAAATCAAAGATGGATGAAATCAGCTTGAACTGTGCAGTTTGCTCCCCTGTAGTTTTCTTTCTGCGTGGATGGACACGGAGCAGTGCTGTTCCCGGAGCACTGCAGCTTGCATTGCTTGTCACCCAGGCCAGCGTGCTCCTTGGCTTCAGTTATCACCTAGTCCCATGTGTTCCTTGGCTGTGGTGCCAGCACCGGTGGAGGGGACCCAGCATGGAGGTGCTGGGCATGTTTGGCACCTACAGATGATGTATTGAGCTATAGAATTTGGCTGAGAAATGCTTTTATAGCAACTGTGCACCTTTTCAGCGCTGTCCTGCGGTGGCTGCCTGGAGATGGTTGTCTGACACAGCTCTGATGCTTTAATCAAAAGTAACTGTTTACAAATAAGAGAAGCTTTTTTTTTGCTTTTGTTTTTCCTTTACCTGACAAGTTAATTTGAGATTTCATTAGTCATTAATTGAGGTCCACTCCTGCAGACTGAGTTGTTGGCTGCGATGGGTTGGACGGATGCCATTGTTAGGGAGCTCTTAAATATTTTTATAGAATTCTAGAATCCCAGGTTGGAAGAGCCCTCAAGGATCATCTGATCCAATCTTTCTTGGGAAAAGCACAATCTAGACAAGATGGTCCAGCACCCAGTCCAGCTGAATCTGAGAAGTATCCAGTGTTGGGAAATCCACCACTTCCCTGGAGTGATAATTCCAATGGCTGATATTTCTCATTGTGAAAAATTTTCATTGTGTCCAGTTGGACTCTTCTCGGGTGCAACTTGTACCCATTAACCCTCATCTTCCCCATGTGAATCCTTGTATAAGGGGAGTCTCCATCATCTCGGTAGCCACCCTTTAAATACTGCAATGTGCTCTTCCCTAAGCCTTCTTTTCTCAAGGCTGAACAAACCCAACTTTGTTGAAAATTTGTTCAAATGAGCAGCCTGATTTATTCCTCTGGTATTTATTGCTTGGGGTTGCATACACCGCTGTGTCCAATACATCTCCATCTCCCTTTCCATCTTCTTTTTGCAGCTACCGGTGCTAGAAATGCTGCTGTAGCTTAGCAGTGGGAGAGCCGTCTCCGCAAAGGGGATGCTCTTGGATGCTCCCTGTGCACCACGAAACGCGATCACCAGCCACGTGGGCAATGAGGGGCTAAAGGCAGCCTTAAAATAGCAGTTAACGGTGGCATGTTTGCACAAAAAGGGCGTTTGTGAGATAATTCTTTCATGGTGGGTTTCAGGGTTTTTTGTGCTGCCCCAAAGCTGCTGCTGTTTGGACATCTTTCAAACAAAAGCTAAGAAGCCCAAGAATGTGGAGAAAATATTTTCTGCTGGGGTATTTTTTTAAACTGAGTGATTTCTATTTGAAATTTTTTCTCTTCTGTAATGGTTTCTAGTTTTGCAATCAAGGACTTGGCCCCTCATTTGGGCAGAACAAAACTAGCTTTCATTGTAAATTTGCCCAGGGTTTTAAGTGGGGCTTGAGGGGTCCCAGGCAAGTTGCTCTATGGTGATCCTTCGAGCCCCTCATCAGGAGGGCAGCAGAGAGCTCTCCGAACTGGGTAATCTTGTAATTTGACTTGGGTGATAATAGAAAAGGTGGCCTTTTGAATAGCAAGATTCCTTCTGCAAGTTTATCCACCACCTTTCCAGGACGTATTGGTTTAGATCTCCTTGGCAATAATGACTTTCGATCAGAAAGCAAAAAATCATTATTTGAGTGACTAGTTTCAATGTTGCTTTGCAATTAGGACTTTTTTGTTGTTGGGTTTTTTTTGGGACAAGGTGATTGCTAGTGTAGACTGGCTTGCAATTAAGTACCCTCTTCTTAGAGAGTATATAATGACTGTAAAAAACCAACTAACAGTGGTGTGGGTTTACAGGTACATGTTCAAATTCTAATTGTTTGCATATTTTTTTGTTAGAATTGGAATATTTTACTTAGTAGATGATGACTTACGAGCTGGATCCAGGTGCGTTTAGATGGGGATAGGAATTCCAGCACAGAAGGCCTGTTCTAATTTATTAAAATAGGTTCCTGGTAACTGGCAAAGCTGTTTCTGGTGTTTATGGCCGTACTTGTAAGCCCGTTTCAGGCATCCTGGCCACCCAAATGGGTATCTCCAGAAGGCAAGATGGGAGGTGGGTCTCGAGACAGGTGGTCTGTAGGCTGCTTTGATGGGATTGTGCAAGGCTGAGCTCCTTTCCTAGCATGCAATCCTCCAAAGCTGCCCAAGCAGTTCCTAAAAATGCACAGAATCTGAAACACAGAAAACCATTAACTGGATCTGAAGGCCGTGGAGGGTGCCATGGAGTGCTGGGGAGACCAAATGTTCTGGAGCTTGAAGGTGGTTGACTTTAGGAGATATTTTGCTTGCTGTGGCCTTAGTGCTGGGATGTACTTCTCCCAGTGGATGCCTTCAGTAGAGAAGCTATCTACAGACTGTTTTTATTGAATAAAATAGCCACTGTGCAAGTGCTTGTGGTCTGTAGGATGGCAAGTAGTGGACTTAGACCACAAGGAAGATTGAGGTTAATATTTTGGTAAGGTTTTCTAGCAGTGACGATAGTTAAGCCAAAGCCCCTTTATTTCCCCTTTTGCTGCCCACCCAGCAAATCCATAACTGATGGGATATTTTGAAGACCAAGTTAGACAAACATCTGTCAGCAGCAGCGCAGGGTTTGTTTGATCCTGCCTGGGGGCAGAGGATAGAGCCAAAACCTTTCAGAGACCCTCACAGCCGTCTCTTCTTGCTACTGCTCAGCACTGGGGTAAAATCCTGAACTTTTATGTGGATTTGTTGGAACAAAGCAGCAGTGTAAATAAAATTCAGACGCAGGACCATCTATTGGAAAAAGTGGGGAGCAGGGCAGAGAAAGGTGGTGCTGGGTGGAAAACTGGGGGGAACCCACCAGTGCCTCTTGCGTGCATCTCAGAGAGTCATAAAGATGCTCAAGGTTTATGACAGGGCCCTGAGCCCCGTGGGAAAGCCTTCTGCATTCATCCGGGGTCGCTGGAGCCTGGAGGTGGTACCTGCCTCTCTTATGGCTCAATGAGGGATTGGTAGAACAGTTTTCCCAGGGTAGTGCTCAGCGCTGCGGTTCGTTACCCCTCTGCTATGGGGTGACTTTGTCATGGGTTTAGGATTAACTCTCCTCCTGGGCAGCTTCCAGGACCCTCTCTTGAGTCTCTCCTATCTGAGCATGTTAAGTCCTGGCCAGATGGGACCTTTCTTTTCCCTGCCTCCTCCATGGGGTCCTGAGTGCCATCCCTGTGATAGCCCTGTCAGGCCTCCATCCTCCAGTGCACTGCTGTGCTTCACTGCAGCATGGTCATCTAATGGAATTCCCTCATGATCATCTAATGAAATTCCTGGAGAAACCAGTACAGCCAGCTCCTGAGGAGGGCTGCGCAGAACACCCAGCAACATCCGGACCCTGAACAGAAGCGGGTATGAGCTGTGCCTGTTCCCTCCCAGCTGCATATCTAAACTTTGTGCCTATTTAATTAGTTCTATATTTGCATCCTCTGAGCAACACGATAACCCAGGTGAAGGTACGGGCTGTCCCAGTGACTTCAGGCAAGATCAGACCTGCTCTGGGCAGCCTGCACTGTGGCTCCTTTGGCCGGCGTTCAGTAACAAGCTGGGGTGTCTCGGGATCATGGCATCTGCTTGCTTTTCCTTTGCTGCAGCCATAGATCTGTGCTTCATAGATTGTGTGGCTAGCTGGATTATAAATTATTCATGGCAGGGAACTTATCGTGTTTATCTGGAATAATTGAGCAATTAAATCTGTTTAGGTATGTAAAAAGATTGTGCAATGGCTTGTCTGTCTTCAGGCCTTAAATTTTGCAAGAGCATTTATTACATATTTAATCCAGAATAATAAAAAAAACCCAGAAAGGCAGAAAATACATTCTGCTTTGATGCATTGAGCCATTCGAATGTGCTCATTTGCAGAAGCTGTTCATTCCAGCGACTTCGCTCATAAATACATATTGGCCCAGGATAAATGAGACCTAACTTGGCTCCTTCAGTCTGGAGAAAATGTGAGGCTGTAACACCTGGTCTGTGACTCTGTCTCTGAAAATACTTCAGGCTGTTTACACTAGCACCAGGATTGTCTTTATTGTTTAAAAGCTTCTGTCCCAGATGCTTGCTGCCGGGTCAGAGGATCATGATCCTCTCTGCTCTGACTGCTGCTGTGTTGTGCTCAGATGTTGATGCTGCCAAGGTAATGCAAAGTTTGGGGCGTAAAAGGACCTTCAAATATTCAAGCGTGTTTGGTTCAGTCCCTGAGCTACAGCCATTATCTCTTATTGCTGTAATTGTCCAGGAGGGTTCCCAGAGGAGCCAGAAACTCATGAGCAAGGCTGCAAGAGAGACCGCTCGTAACTGAATAAATGTGGAGCCGTGCAGTAAATGAATGATGATTTTATTCTGTGTTACCAATAGGAAACTGAGCAGCTTTTAAATTAATCTGTTATAAGTCTGTGTATCGAGAGCAGCCTACTCTCTTTGTAGCATTGCAGCTATGAATTGCATCGCTGCCGTACGTGGTAGCCACCTTGCACCCAGAGAAACCCCATGGCCTCATGCATTTCTCTGCTTTGGGCAGGAGTGGAAAGTTTTGAGCTTCTCTACTCCCTCCCAGGCTGCTATTTTAGTTCTGCAGAAGACAATAAGTGAGCAGGACCGGAGGCTCCTGTTACTCTAGATGCCTGTCCTTTTGCTGGTGGCAGGGCACGGGAGCAGCAGCAGAAAAAGGCAAAGCAAGCCATTAGGCTTTCCTTGGCCGAGAGGGCTTGCACAGAAGTCCGCGTTATGGGCCAGGAGGGGACATGAGGCTGCACTTAGAGGACATTTGTGTGCAGAGCTCAAGAGGTTAAAACCCGGGGTGAGCTCTTTGCCATCCTCCCTGACCAAGCCCAGGGGCCAGCATCCTCTGAGCACGTACAGATGTCCAAACCTTTCATGTGCTCCTGCGGATGGGGAACAAAGACTGTCTAAACAGGAGCTAGTGAGGCAGCAAATTGCACAAGAAACCTTCCCTAATGAACTGGAAGGACTTGTCCCTTTGCCTCGGGCAGCAGCACTGCCGGCATGCTTAGCTAGGCAGTGCCTTGCTTTGGCGGGAGGACCCATGCTCCGGGGGGGATCAGAGGAGCAGTGCTGGGTCTGGCACTGGAAAGGCTTCCTCCTGGCCATCTGCTTCTCTCCACCAGCAAGGGCAAGTAGTGAAGAAGGGGCTGGTCGTGGTTATTGAGGAGCTAGCAGCTCAGTCGATGCCCTAGCCATGGGGGATGCTACTGGGGGAGCACCGTCTTGCCTGTGATGGTGGATCAAGGTTAGTACAAAGCTCTGCAGTGCACAATTATTTTCTTGGAGCGTTTGCTTCATCTCTGCGTCGGTGGCTGTGTGGTGTGGGAAAAGATCGTTCAAACAGCTGGAGGTTGCCCCTAAAACCCAGAGGGTCTGCAGAGCCCCATATGGGTTCGTGCCTCCTGATGCTCTTTGGGGAGAGGAGAAGACTTGCTCTAGCAGCCTGCAGTTAGTTCAGGGAGTGCGAACTAGAGCAAAGGGAACTGGTTAAGAAGTGACTAATAGGATGAAATGGCACTGTCTTGTTCCGCAGCTCGATTCTCTGGACAAACGTGGTTTCCCATCTGTTATTTGCTGAGAAGGAGATGAGTTTGGGGGTTGGTTCCTCTTGCTGCTCGCCAGCGAGCGAGCAAGTTGATTATTTTCTGGCAAGCATTAGCAGGATGATTACTGATGGCTTCGGTGGCTTCCCATTCTGGCCAGGAGTGCTAAGGACTACATTTTATTTATATTGAGATGTTTGAAGATAAAGATGAGCATAAGGTGGCCTTTTTCAGAAGTGCCTCAGTGACCAGTTCCCCTGTCAGTTAAGTGCCAAAACACTCCTAATTGCACAGTTGCTCTGAAGCCCTGGGTTCTCCTCAAACTGTGCTTTAGATTTGGACCAGGAAGCTTCAGCCCACGCTGCCTGCGTGTTTGCATCCGCCTCCTCTCCACCTGGATCCACGCCTGAATTTTGGTGATGTCTTGACGTGCAGCATGGCCATGGACACCCAATGGCTGCTCAAGGCTCTCCAGAGGTGCCTCAGGAGACTTCATCCCCTGATGTTATCTGTTCCTCCCCAGATCAGACCCTGGCTGCTACCCCACGTTGCAGCCTCCCACGGGATGCTTTGCAGGCTTCTCGTTTCATTTGCTTGCAGGCTGTGCGCTGATCCAAACCACAGGGACTGCTTTTGCTGCTTTTCCTACCCTCAACGCGTGTGCTTTGCGGCAAGCTGCCCCTGCGTTGCTGTAGGAGAAGTTGGCAACAGTTTTGCTTTAAAAAACAAACCTAAAACTTCAGAATAAGACATATATTTGTATTTGTCGTGTGTTCCACCAGCCAGTCTGAGGTGGTGGGGGAATCCTTCTCCACACAGTAACTTTAGCTTTTTCAATGCATCAGCAGCTCTTCCAGGATTTGCTTAGCTTTCCCTGCTCTCCTACAGCCATTCCCACCTCCTGCCTTCCCAGCAGCATCCCAGCTCCCCACCGCAGCTTGCTGCTCCCTCTGTTCACTAGCCAAGGGCTGCCTCCTAGCACTGCCTCTTCTCTTGGATCAGGATGTTGCTTTAATTGCAGGGTACGTTGCTTTGGCAGATTTCAGCGTGACAATGTGAAAGGCAAGATGTGCCCCCCGGAGAGCTACTCTAGAACAGATCTGGGAGGCATGGAGGGGAAGGGACGTTTTGCTGACTGGCTGATCTCATGAGACACGACGGTTCTTCATCTGCAGGCAAAGCTGATGAATTGAAGGCACATAAGGACACTGTGAGGCAGGTCACTGGCAGCTCTTGCAGCTCTTGGGAGAGGCCAGACTGTTGCAATGCTCCTCCAGGATAAGCCAGTAGCACCCATTAATGAAGCCCTTCTTCATCCAGTCAGTGATCCTTGGCGTTGAGCCTCCCTATTAGCCTGATTAACACAGTACCTTCGTTACCCAATTTCAGCTTTGGTTATTTTTATACTCATCTAGTTCTGGCTGTACTGGTGGCTGTGAAAGGCAGAGGAGGGAGCTCCGACGGTGGCCTTGGGGTGTATCTGCTGGGGGTTGGCTTCATGAGTGGTGGCTCTGGGGCAGGTGCCTGCTCGGGGCTCTCAAAGTCAAAGAACTCCTGCCAAAGGCTTGCTGTCTTGTTCTTCCCAAACATGGTTTTTTTTTTTCCCCCCCAAGATTTTCAGTTTTGTATAATATTAAATACATGTTTGGTGCAACTCAGAGAAAACCCACGCGCCTTCTCTCCTCTGGTTTCCCATGAACTTGCCGCCTTGTTTTTCAACCAGTTGTGCACCCTGTTGCCTCATGTCAGAGGAGGAGAGTGGGTTGTGTCCTCTGCTGAACAAAGCTGCTTTGTCCTGTCCTGTTCTAAGTGGTCAGCCTTGGGTGGGACTGACGGCACCTGACTTGAACGCTGTTCTTCCCAGCCTAAAATAATAATCTAAACCAAGTCAGATGGACTCTGCTCCTGAAGTGCCCGGTGGCCTTCTCTGATACAAGGCCATATAGCTATCAAGGTCAGATGGCTTTGGCTGCAGTGAGGTGCTGTAAATGGGTAGAGCTGGTGAGGACCCATTCAGTCTCAAGTCTCCAAAGTCTTAAATATGATTGACTAATGCTCTCCTATTCTTTCTGGGTTTATTATTTTTGTGGATAGCATCCTGGATGACCTCCAAATGGCCCAAAATAACCAACTCTCAGCAAAAACAAAATTATTCTTCAGTATAATCCCAAATTTTGGCTTGAAGAGATTTTGGATGTTCAGCTAAGTCTTTCTGCTTACAGCTCATTTTAAGCTTCTCCTATATACTGCAAAGGCTGAACTCTACACTTAAGATACTTTTAGAGCTGTATTGTCTTACCTCAGGAGAACAAAACAACCTGCACATTACCAGCACTCCCTTGGAATCTCCTGGTAACAAATCCAGGGGACAAGCTGTTTCCACATAGTTTCCTAGAATAGGTGGTGTTAGAATAACTTTAGAAGCATTATGAACTCAAGATGTCTCCTATTGTTTTGGATCACTTCTAACTGGGTTCTTTTCTTAGTGGTTTTCTTGAAGGCTGGGTAAGCAGCAGCACACAGGGATGCTTCTTTGTCCTCCATATGTCCCCACGCAAACCACTGCTCTCCTGTCCTGCTCCTCCCTGCAGAGGGTCAGGCTCTGACCCACCATGCACGTGCCCACCTCTAATTCTTATCTGCGTTTAAATCCGCCCTGGGCACAGCCAGCATGTGCTGTGTTTAGTCCTGCCTATGATTTTTTTTAAGGAAATGCTGATTGGAAAGTTTTCATTCCTGATGGGATTTGCAGATGGTTGGTGCTCACAGCTGCAGGACAGCATTGAGAGAGGGAGGCACATCTGGCAGCGGTGACCCCACAAGTGCGGCAGGTTGCAGACCTGTCTGGCACTGGGGAATAACAGGATTTGGGAGGGGGTTTAAAGGAATATTCCAGGGCATTGCAGGGGTCTCTGGTGGGAAGGGTAAGACTGGTGGTCGTGAGTGCATTGGGCACTGCACGCGGGCCTGGGGCAGATCAGGTGTTGGATGCAGACTTATCAAACATCAGTAAAGATGGGATGGTTCAAACTTTCAAAGCTTTTGAGATCAGTATGGGTATAAAATACCCTAGAGATGAAAGGCCTGCAAGTGTTACCTCCTTGAGTCTTCTGCTGAGCCCAACAGCATGTGTATAATTTGCTTTAATGGTTAGAAACATCTGCTGTTAAAAGTGATGCTTAATATATTTGGCTTCCATTTCCAGTCATTAGTTCTTTTTGTGCCTTTTTCTGCCTAATTAAGAACCTTTTAGTACCTGATATTGTTTCCTCTGAATGCGCTGCTATATCGTAATCAAGTCACTTCTTAATCTTCTCTTTGATAAACGAAAAAGATCAAACTCTGTAATTCTCTCATTTCAGGCATTTTCTGCATCCCTAGAATCACTTTTACAGATCCGGTCTATATCTCCCGCAGTGTTTTACTAATCTCCTTAAAATGTCCGTGTGGAACTGTTGAGGGCTCTGGAAGGAGTCCCTCAGTGCTAGAAGAGGAGGCTGGGCCACCTCCTCACTCCCACCTCCAGCTCTGGGCTTCCTGCACAGAGCGAGTGCAGGTTTACCAGGCAGTAGAGACTCATCTTCATCAATATTTATCATTTTACCAAAATCTGCCTTGTGTGAGTGGTGTTAGACATAGTAAGATGAAGACCTAACTAGAGAGATACCTATGCAGTGGTGAATCCTTATTGTCTCCCAGGTCAGCCAGGTGGCAAGTGCAAAATCCGTTTAGTGTGGTTACTATTCATATTTTATAGTGCTTTTTTTTATTGTCAGCATGTCATGCATTACTAGGTCAAAACACCTTTTGGACATCAAGGATATTGCTTCTGTGCATTACTAGTATCAAATGTGCAGAGAATAAAATCGTGTTTGCTTGTTATGACCTATTTTTCCTAAACCCATGTTGACTGGCGTATATGCATGCCCTTCAGTTCTCTGCTGCATCCATCCAGTGCTGTCTGTCCTGGACAGATGTCTGGCTAGCTGTCCCCTTCAGGCCCCACCTTTGCCACTTTGGATATTCAAGCAGAAGATTCTTCCAATCTTCCAAAATTGCCTCTTAAAAATGAACATCAGCATGCAGCAGTTTTCTTAGTTTTTTTAGATCTCTTGGATGCAAAATTATTCAGACCTGCCAAATTTAAATATCTTCTGGTGCTGGTAGATGTTGTTGAATGTTCTTCTCGATTGCTAATAAGTTGGAAATGTTTCATCTTCGTAATGAGTGTTATCCTGCTTCTTCCCAAATGTTTGATGGCAGTAATTACAGCATGGCTGCCATATCTGTCTCATTAATGTCTTTAGCATCTCCACTCAGTGTTGGGCCCTTGTCCTTTCTAGGGTGGCCTTTGTCCCTGATGCCTTCGATCAGTCCTTCCTACCGCTCCCCAAAAGACTTCTTCCCAAAGCTCCTTTGTTTTCATCCAGTTTAAGCACTTCAGAGCTTCTCTGTTGACGTTGGTGTGCTAGTTCCAATATTTGCTGATTTTACATCATAGAATCATTATGGTTGGAAAAGACCACCAGGATCATCAAGTCCAACCTTCATCCCAACATCTCTCTAGCCACTAGATCATCACCTCAAGTGCTACATCCACTCGTTCGTTAAACACCTCCAGGGATGGTGACTCCACCACCTCCCTGGGCAGCCTGTTCCAGTGCCCAACCACTCTCTCAGTAAAGAATTTCTTCTTAATATGTAATGTAAACCTCCCCTGACGCAACTTGAGGCTCTATCATTAGTAATTTAGGAGAAAAGACCAACACCAGCCTCGCTACAACCTCCTTTTCAGTTGCACTGCCTTGGCTACACTAAAGAAATCTGATTTTCATCATGTTTCACATGCAGTTAAAACTTTTTCCAGCAAGGACTCATATATCTGTTATAGGGATAAGACCATACAACTCTGAACTATGGACTAAACTGCTAATTACTGAACTTCTCAGAGCACTCTCTGAGTGCCATTATCTGAATCCTGCTGTGACCACTACTGAGATCTGTTAAATTAAATAGGGAGCCTTGCAAATATAAATTTTAGGAGGTATTTCCAACTTACTCTTGCTTTTGCTCTTCTTGAACCAGCAGAATGCAAGCATGAGGATGAATGCAGACGCTGCTGAACCCAGTATGACAACAAGGATCATGCTGGCCTTCACTCCCATGGGAACAGGGAAGATGGTAAATGGCTGAGACAGCACAGTAAACTTAGCACCTGAGAATTTAAAGCAGAGTTTATTACAAAAGTAAGAACACGGATTCCACAGCTAAACCACCAGTTTCTAGCCTTTCAACAGAGATGCTGCTGTTAAAAATGATGGCAGGAACAACCCCAAAGTCCATCTATCTTCAGATCCAAAATTAGCAAAAAAATTTTATTTAGAACTGAGTACTAGGAGAAACCAAATATGTAACAACACCTCCCCAATGTCATTTTGAAGCTCTTAGTGCTTCCTGAAGCAGAGGCAGCCTCTTTGTATTGAACAATCCTTAATATTTCTTCCATGAGTTTGTCTAGCTGACTATAAACCCAGAAAATACAAACCCAGAAAATACATTCAGAAAGCATCTATTTCTGAGGCCATAGAGATCAGGCCCAGACAGAAGAACAGACACGTTCTGCCTATCGAGACAGAGAAACTGGTTACAGCAAGAAAGGGGCTAAGCCATATAGTTTTTAGAGGCTATTTCTGATTCATATCAATGTAAGCTATGGGGAACCTGGAAACATTCACTAGCAATAAGCTTAAGTCCATGATGCAGAAAACTCCCAGGGAACTTATTAGTATTTTCCACCATGTTGATAATGAGCGTTATAAATAAAAAATGTTAGTGTCCTTGCTATTAGCGTGGTAAATATTTAGTTTCTTGACACAGACAAGCTTTGAGGAGTGCTCTTCACCTAGAGATCCTAAAGTTTTCTATAAAGTCAGAATCAAGTCAGCCACTACTCATAGCTTCTGTTGTCAAGAGTTTATTGGGTGTCCACATCTGAGCTTTGAGGAGTAAAAGATGCCTAATACTGACCTTTTAAAAATCAGAAATATAGAGAGGTTTTGGTTATGTGAATCACTTCCAAAACACGTTTTGAATGGAGCTGTACCTTGAAAGGACAGAGGTTTAACAAAACTGGCCCTGGCACTCTCTACAGACCAATTTGAAGGATGTGGTTTAGCACATCTACTCATTACCTGTCTTACTACCTGATTCATTATTGGTCCTAACCCCACAATTCTAATCATTTTGACAGATAGATATTTCTTTCACTTGTTTAAGTTCCACTTTTAATAAAATTCTAAAAGCCTTTTTTTTCATCAATTCATTAAAAAAAAATCAGAAACACTGTCAGATGAAGGCTTGGAGACTAGGGTAAGTAGCTGTAAGTATTTTTATCTGAAACTAATTAGATTTGTGTCAATATTGTCCACTTGAACAAAGCAGAGCATCAGAACAATGTGGGAAGCATGTTCCAATTGGAAAAAATTTGCCTGCAGGTACGAACTTCAGTTGAGAGGTGAGAAGCAATCTCACAGACATCAAGGTGTTTAAAGGTGCTTTGCACTACTCAGTTTGTGAGTAGACTGCTGTTGGTTTAAATGGAAAGTGGATGGATCAAGCCCATTGGGATCCATATCAGTTAGGTGAATATTGCTGTAAAACAAGGAGCAAGACTATGCAGCAGTGCTATGAATAGTCTACTCTCCCCAGGAACTACCACTAAAACATTTGGGATTATTGCATTCAACATCAGCTGCTGCTTCTGAGCTGTCTCCAAATAGCAAACCATGCCAGGGTACACACAGAAACCTAGTCATGAAAACGTATCCCAAACGTCTACTATTTGATTGTTTAATTTTCATTTGTTTATCTCAACCAATAAGCAAATATCTTCAGTGAGAGTCTGGCAGTGTAACAGCCTTTAGTATAAAGTGTCTCCAGCACAGTTCCCAATTACAAATAAGCAAAGGGGATTGCTTCTTTGGTGTGTACTTTTGCAAAGCAGATTAAAACTGTGCAGTACTGGGATTTACACAGCTGATACCTACATAGATGCATCAGCCATCCGCACTGCTAGCTCTAAACATCTCTTTCCAACACTCCGACTGGCTAAATGTTTCATAAAAGGGATCTCCATCCAACCTTTGCTCGGAAGAAAGATGCTGGGACCTCCCTGAAATAGCTTTCAAAACACGCATCATTAAGGTGCACTCCCCACTAAAAAAGCTGGATCCTGCGAGGTGCTGGCTTTCCATCTGCTCTCGCCGAGGTGAAGACAATGGAAGCTGCAGGTGTTCAGCAGCATACACCATCAAAAGACATCTATGTCCTCCCTTTAACAGCCCACCTCTAAGGATTCCCTGTACCCCAATTCTCCATTTGCAAAGCCCTGGGAAACACTTAGTGTTGATTAGCTACTTATGACCGGGAGGATCAAAGGTTTCTCATTTTAAAGAAATTTGGATTTGCATTTAATCTCAGGATAGAGAGGGATTTCTAGGGTTTTAAATTTTATTCTGGGCTATTGTGTGTACCCTGTTGCACAAGATCATCCATAAGTGTGTTGACCTCCATCCAAAAGCAGTTTGATAGCTCTCATTATTTCTATCTATTAAGTAGGCTGTTCAGAATACTGCAGTCTAAATGTTAGTGACTAATTAATGTTGTTGTAATTTTTTTAGATCAGATATTTTCATTAGCCACTTCCACTTGACCACTTCACCTGTCTGATGTATTTGTCCTCTCTGTTTTTTTCCTGGCTGAAATGAGCTACGCTATCTTGGAGTTTTCTCATTAAAAATGCTCAGTCTGCACCTACTCCATTTTGAGATAATCTCTGAACGTGAGTGAACAAAATCATGCTTGGTCCTTCAAAGAAGTACTCATGAGGGCTTTATGCAATGGCATACACGCCACCTTACCTCTCCTAGAAATAGTTCTATCTGTCCTTCCTAGGCTTCTTTCCATCTGATGGGTCTCACTTTTTATAGATATATGGAGATATCTCTATTGCTATCTATCTATCTATCCATACATACATGTATATCCATATATGTATGTATGCATATATGCAATACCAGAATAAAGGCTTTACACATGGTCTTAAAAGACCTGTATTTTTGGACTTCATGCTGTACACCATATTCCTGTCTTTCCACTGACTTACCTCAGCAGTCATTCTGAGACAAGAAAGCAGCACTTTGACCCCTATATACTGTAAGAGCTGGGTTTGTAGATAAATTCAGACCCCTAAACAGTTAATAGAATCATAGAATCTTCTCTAAGCTGTCAGAATACCCTTTGGATTTTGAGTTCCATTACCAAAAAATGTGCAGAAGATGGAGCTTACCTGGAGGTGATGTGACAGCAAACACAAGTTTCCAGTTTGTGCCTGAACTGGAGACAGCCAGGCTGGAGAAGCTTGCACATCCATCTATGACCTGCACTTGGGTGAGCCCTGCAGAGTAGTAAAGAATTGCATTGTAATTAATACCATCCAGATAAGCATCGCCTAAGCCCCTCAGAGAATCCTTGTGACTTTTGGAGGACTTCACAAAGCTTAAATTCAGCGTCCTTCCTAATCATAAATTTTTTTGTCTGATCCCATAAATTTCACGTTTACCTGGCCACCAAATTCCAGATGGACTGAAGAACTTTAGCTTCTGAATCTCAGTACCTTGAGTTCATTGTGAAATGACATTTACTGTATGTATGTATATTGTGGGGGTGTAACATGAATGCAGATACTGAGGGGATCGAGCAAAGGTAAAGAGAGCTATATAGACGCATTCAAACATTTCCAGATGCTCATCTTTTTTATTTAGCTCATGTCTTGTGTGACTAAGGATTTCATCAAGTTTAAGACAATATTTGTGAGAGATTGAGGATTTTCTGTCCTAAAGGAATGGTCTCAAGGAATCAACCACCACAGGTAGGGGAAAACAGCTAACTGGTTTAACCCTTTTCTGATCTGTAGGTGTTTCACCTCATCATTTGGGCATATTACCTCCTGTACTACCATTAAATCATTTTGAGCTTTTCTCCAACCTTCTCAGACACTTTGAAAGTTATTTTGGTCATGAAAAGTGTCTGTGATGACTTCTCTGTGATCATATAGGAGACACTTTGAGCTAGAAATCTGGCAGGAGAAAGCTCCATGGGGAGCATTAAAATGAAACCTGGGAGAGTCTGTTTCACCATGATTTTACCTCTTGTTCTGAGCTATCAGGGAATGCATTCTGCATTTACACTTGCCGTGGCTTTTATTTTTGTAGGGTTTTTTTTTTAAGTTATAATTTACTTTGCAACTGGATCTCTATTTTACTGTGTGTATCTTTGAGCACCAGCCAAGTCCTGGTCTTTGAGCAATGCTGACCAAGTCTGGGCTTCATTCAGTCTCTTGGGGTGAGAGGGGTAAAATCCTAAAGACTGACAAATTTCAAAATGTTGGTTCAGGTGGGGGTGAGAAGTCAGAAATTCTTAGGATGCTGGACTTGCTCCAGTGATCACAAACACAGACTTTTGCCTTCTCAAAGACAACATGTAATAACTATTTGCTTTATGAAGCAGGTGGTTTGACATTTTATTGCCATTAAGCAGCACAGGTGAAGGTACATAAAGTCTGAATGTGAGGACATTTATACTCTGCCATCCCTGTGTCCAGGATATGAAGTAGAAAACACCTTTGTGAGACATTTTGCAATCACAGATGCATAGGAGTGTTCAGCAGGTGGGGACAAGGATTTTGATGGTAGGCCAGATTGCAGGACAATTTCTGTCTGGTTTTATCCCATCTTTTGTACCAACACTTATACGATACACACAGTGTCAAGATTTGTTCGTTGGCACTGAAGAACTGATATGCCCTGGCCAAAACTCTTAAACTCTTACGGACTCCAAACAGAGATGCTGCAGTGCAAACTGCCTATGGAGATTACTTCCTTGCTGTGTTGACTTCTGAACCATGGCCAGAAATTGCCTGAGACAAGGCCCTGGGCAAAAGCATGCAACATTTTAATGATCTAGCAACAGAAATGATGAAGTTTCCTCTACCCATGACCCAGTACTATTTAATTTACTAATATACCAGTTAACTTTGACTACGTATATGTTTTTCTGTTTCTGTACAGCATCTAGCGCACCAAACCCGCAATTTCATTGTGTGTCTCCAGGACCAGCTGTGATGTATAAATAAGCAGTAATTTATACTGTGAATAGACTTCGTGGAGATGTGGGAACCTAGATTTCTCTAATTGCTCCAGCCTGATCCCGGCTCATCTATTTATCTACTACATGTTACAATCCTCCTTATGACAGTATTTGCCCAGACTACCAAGACTTTTCTTGGCTCTGATACCCACTGTAATGCTGCTTTTATAGAGGGTCTTGTCAGCTGCGTTCAAATACTTTATAATTGCCATTTCTAGTCTACGACGAAGCCTGAAGTACTGTACTGTACTTCTCAACAGAGACTATCTCCGCTTTCGGGCACATATGCTTCAAAGCTGAGAATATTACAGATATATATGAGAGTCTTCACAAAGATCTCTCAGGCAAGCTGGTATTTAACGTAGAAGCAAGATAATTTGGAGCTAAACTACTTTCCATGAGGCAGTTTGGCTGCTGTCAGATGAAGCAGCCTCAGTGTGCTAGACGGGACCCATTTCGATTAAATGCTGCTTTCATATGCTTCAAAAGACGAGCGCAATAAGGACGTTTGTCAAAGGAAAAACTGTAGCAAACTATTACATGCAGAACATCTGTACTATGCAGTTCTTTCTTTGCTGGAGTTTATTGACTATTAATTTGATGCATGTATCTTTTAAAGAATGTGAAGTGCATTTCTCTTGAGTGACTTCTCTTTTTTCTCCGCCTTGCTCTTTCTTTTTTTCTTTCATTCTCCTTCTCCTTCTTTTCCTTCCTTCCTTCCTTTCCTTGTTTCTAAACCTATGAGGTGTACTGCCCTGAAAAGTCATGAAAAACAGCAGAAAAGACCAAAAGATTATTGTAACATGTAAACCTGGAACTATAATGAGGTAGGAAAGGTTTCTAATTAACAGAAACACAAACTGAAAGGGTGACAATATCTGATCTACAGCATGAGTGCCACTTATTTTCTTCAAATTTGAACTTCTCAAGTCAATGCTCACACAGAAATGGCTTTGCTGCAAACAAAATACCTGCAATAGGAACCCTCACTTCTCAGCGTGTGCGCTGGTTGCTTACATTTAAAGTTTTTGGCAATGAAAATTAGTACGCTTTATAATCAATATCATTTCCACTTTCTAGTTTACAAGCATATGATTATCCACAGGTTTTTGTTTCGGCACTGCACTTACTTAAACAAGGTTCTGTCTCTAAGCATGTTCATAGCCTCAATAACCTCAAGGGAAATACTCACATGCTTAGAGTTAATCATGAGCTCAGGTCTTTCAATAAATGATGACCAGAAGGAAAATATTTAAATCCCTCATGAAAAACATTTTCACATTGAAGTATGCTTATTACAAACAATAGGCAGTTGTTTCTGTCTGTGCTTGGCGAGATCTTTTGCTGGGACAAAGAGATTGTTATTGACTCTACGGAAATTGTCCCAGTTAACATTAGCTGAAAATCAAGTATTAGGATTTCTAATTCTTTATTCTTTTCTTTTTTATCTTTTCAAGATAAGCTACTGGATATACTCCCCTTAAGATGTCAGAGCATGAAAATACTTTGTATAAGCTTCTCTTTCTCTAGCACATGACTGGGCAGTTCATCAAACTCCTGCTGCAACCTTCTTTCTGAGCCCAAAGACTAGTTTTCAAATCCTGTATTTCTCAGAGAGAGCTCCTAAATTATCACCATCCTTCTACATAGCTGCTTTGCCATAACCCTTGCTATAAGAAAACAAAAACTTCCAAACCTTTTAGCACAGCCTCAGAGGAGCCCTCAAGGTGAGCTGATACAACCCAGGGTTCTGAAGGAGGCCCCAGTTTGTCAACCCTTTGACCCTGGGAGGAAGAACAAAAAAAAAAGAATTAAGGTCTTATCTCCTCAACAAGAGAAAAGAAAGTTTTCATAGTTTTACCAATTGCAATATATACATTTTTTTAAATGACCAGTGGGAGGGCAGTCTGTATCTACACGTCATGTGTTACAAATGTCACAGCTCTCACCATACCCCTTTAAGATGAGCTTAAGATCAGAGGAAACAGTTCTGGCAACTGCACTTTACTTCAATAAAGTCTGGCAAGGTTTGCTGCTTCACTTGAAGCATCTATAGTCACATTCATGTCACCTATGAGAAGCAGTTGGCATTGTGGCTTCTATGACTTCTAAATTCACTGAATTGAATTGAGGTTGGAAGGGACCTCTGGAGGTCATTTGGTCCAGCCCTCTGCTGAAGCAGAACCACACAGAAGGGGTTGCCCAGGACTATATCCAGATAGTTTTTTAATATCTCCAAGGATGGTGACTCCACAAGTTCAGGGACACTGAGTAGATTCTCTCTGCCTTATTTATTTATAGAGCTGTCCTTTGTCATGTTTAGGTCTATCTCATAGCTTTTAGATTGCTTGGAAATATCAAAATGGTACAGAATTAGTAGGAGCATCCATTCACAGAGGGATAAATCCTACCTTCCTGTCCAGGAAAATGATTTTTGGCTGTACAGGAAGCTGCTTCTCAACTTCTCCATCTGACGGCTGCACCTGAACAGCGATGCTGTAGGGCCTCACATACAAGCATGTTCCTGGATGTTGTCTGCTTCCATTTCTTTCAGATGCAAAGGAATGTTAAAATAATAATAAAAAAAAATCAGAAATTTATTGCTCTGAAAACACCCAATTAGTCCTAGAGGTATTTCATACCTTACCTAGGAGCACCATGTTACTTTCTGTTCATGGGATTTTCTACCTTAGTAATGCCAGTGGTAATGCTTAGTGTCTTTTATTAATAGGAAGGAGGACTATACCAAACAACTACTAATTGACCTTATCACAGCACTTTGATTCCTCGGATGAGAACAGCATGTATGGAAATCTAGAACAAACATCACTTCCAAGCAAATAGCAGCACCCAAGTTATCAAAAAGTGCTTTTGTTTTAATCCCCGGATTACATATGGAAAACTGAGAAATGAAAAAAATAACTTATTTCCCTGGTATCACATATGTGGCAGAGACAGGGGTTTTATGGATTCAGAAATCCAATGCCTTAGCCCCAAAGTCTTCACTGCAGTGCACTAAGAGTGGAGGCTGCAAGTGCTCCCTGGCCAGCAGAAAGGATTCCAATGGGCACCTTTGAGCTCCTCTGAGAACAAAGTTTCAGTTCCTCTACACAAACACAGCCCTTACAGGGCCTTGCTCTTTTTCTTTATCCTATGTTCTTATCCTTTATTATCTCTGAAGCCTGCATAATGAAATATAGCGGTATACAGACACCCCATTGAAAGATGTTTTTTCCAAGACTGAAAATTAAATTAGTGTATCCCAGGAGAGGGCTTTTGCATTTGAATAAAGGATCAACACTTTATTCTGAGCCTGTATAATTTCATTCCCTCTCCCAGTGCTTTGTGTCATTTAGTATCTCATATATATATAATTTATATATATATATAAACCCTCTTTAATCTGCAATTGCAGTGAAGTGGCTGGGGGTTTGGTATTGTCTTGAAATGAAAGTAGAAAAGCTATTCATTCATCTCCAGTGTTTGCTTAAAGGTGTTTACAAACAGAAGATATATGGAGCATAAGTTTCCTTTTGTTTAAGTCATTTTTTTGGTTTGGGTTTTAAGTTGTTGGTTTTTTTTTCTCAATGTTACTATGCATTACAAGCCAGAAGACTGCAGCTGATGGGGAGCACTTGTCTGAACCACAGATACTGGGAAGGTCAACTAAGGATTTGACACCCGCAGTCTCAAGAGCTAGATCAAGGGTTTAAATTTCAGTTCTTGGTTCTTCTTTTTTTATTATTTTTTTTAATGAGTGGGAAAGCCTGAAAGGCAGCATTACATTTGAAGTTCATGTCAAAGTGTGTTCATTAGTGCTCTTATCTGCCTCCTTCCGTAAACATGCATTCAGCAATGGGCAGGAACAACACACCAAGCCACTCCTGGTTTTGTGGCAGAGATCTGCACTTTCTGTGAGCTCCCTGGCTCTAGCCTAGTCCAGACAAGCTCAGGTGAGGCTTGGCATGTTTGGGGAACCGACCCACTGTCTTTGAGATGTCTTTCTAAGTCAGCTTCTGTAAGCCCAAATTAATTTCTTTTCTCTCTCAAGCTTCTGTAAAACTTCTTACAGTTAAAAATCACAGAATCATAGAATGGTTTGGGATGGAAGGGACAATCATAGATAAATCAATCAT
>JAVSBS010017247.1:80978-94188 GCA_033124195.1 Coracias cyanogaster
CCGCACCTGCGGGGAGGAGCGGCCAGGACAGGGGACCCTAAACTGACCAGCGAGGGATTCCATCCCACATACGGCATATTCAGTATAAAGCTGAGGGATCATGAGGGTCTTGAGCCTTCCCTTCTCTTCTTGTCGCTTTCCTTCTCTTCTGGCTGGCTCTTCTTCAATGGCCAGCATCTGAGCAGGACTCCATCCATTCTGCCTTCAGTCCCAATTCATGTGTTCCTCAACCCAGCTCCTGAACCTGGTTCCCATCTGCTGCTGAGTCCAGTCTGGCATTATCCCTATGCCTGCTCCACAGCGTCAGTGGTGATGGTGACGTAATTTCCATCGAGGGGGCTGTGTTCGATACTGGTTTTGTACATATTTGTATATATTCCATTTCATTATTATTATTGTCTTCATTAAATCTCTTTTAGTTTCCTTTTCTAATCCGGAAGCCTCTTTCTCATTCCCTTTCTCTCCCATTTGGGAAGGGGACAGCAGCGACCCATAAGTCTCTCTCCCTTATTTTCTTTCTCTTCCCCTTTTCAGAGGGCAAAGAGGGGTTAACAGAGAGCGTCTGTTACAAGTCTAGCAGTCTGACCCTAAAGTTTGACAGTTTTGTACAGCAGCCACCTTTACTTTTAGCCAGCCTCATTTGCTCTTCATTGGGGCGTCAGCTTGATTTCAGAGCTATTGGCTATATCCCCTTTTTCTTTGTATTTTCCAGTAAAGGAGGGGTGAAGGAGATGAGCACGGCCAGTATCACACTATTCAAGGGAGCGCAGTTTTACCTCTCCTTGTTTTAGGGTATTACAGTGACTTCAGTGTTCCCACAAGGTGAGCTGGAACTAGAGTTTCCAATAATACTGGATTTTTCTCTTCTTGCCGATAGACATTTCATTCTGCTAGTTACCAGCCTGTTAGCAGTGATGAAGTAGTAAGATAAATTGTCTCATCTTCTTGCCCCTATTTCTCTACTATTTTCTGAGCATCTTCCCCAACATGACAAGTCTGCAGATGGTTCTCCACCAAATCAAAACTTTCAGGGGTTCAGTTAGTAAAGATATACCCAAGCTTTTCCATCCTCCTTTCTCTTTCTTGGGGCAAGGGACTTTGGCAAGATGACTGTGTGTGTGATCCACTGTGTCATGAGTTGTATCACTAGAGGCCAGCCAGGCAATTTTTGATAATCCCAACTAAATTTACATTTCAAATACTTGATCTGGGATCTCAAAGCCCCACTGTATTCCCTGCAGCTTTTTCGTGCTCCCCAGAACATTCTTCCTCAGCAGTTGCTCAGCAAGTCACCAAGAGCAATTGGATGGTTTGTACATCATCTGAAAGCCCCCTGGCTTTTTTCTGCCTTGGTCACATAAGCCAAGTTTATTGGGGACAGTGAGAAAGCTCCAGTGATTATGTTTCCCAGCCCTGATCTTAGGAAGGTCCTGATGGGCCCTTGAGCCATACACAGCTTGCATGGCCACAAGACCTGGGGTGGTACCTCCCAGTGCCCAGGGAGCAGTTCTCCTGCACAAGCTTTGGCCAGGAGCAAAGTAGACACCATGTGTGGTGCGGGCAGGAAAACCGGCAAAGCGAGAGCTGTGAGCTGTTCAGTATTCACCAGCAGCACTTACTTCTCATTAAAGCTGGCAGACAGTCAAGAGCAATCAATTGAGTTCCCTCAATATTTTGTTTGATTGTTTGGAAGTTTATGCAGGAGAGTGGCAAAGTGTTTTTCCTGTTCCAGAAAATAAGCTAAATCTTGTGCCAGGCTACAATAAATACAGACTATACAAAAGCAGGAGTGTGGAGCATGTCCTTTGCTGTGGGCCTTGTGGTCATGGTCCCTTAAAATCCAGATGTAAACAGCCCTGATGTGGATCTGGGAGTAACTTCTATTCCCCAGTTTCCACCTTGCTGGAGGGTCTTAAAGTGTGGATAAGGAGATTATGTGGAGAGGGAAGATAGGCATTTCTTGGATACTGGGAACTTTGCGGAGATAGAGAACCTGAAAAAAAAGGATTGGTTCTCCCTTAATTGGAGCTGATGGGGATGCTGGGCAAAGCTGATGGGATTTTGGGAGACACTCTCCTGAAATAGAATAGAAAGGGAATTTCTTCCCAGAAGAAATTCCAGGGGGTGTGAAAGCAAAAATAACATGTGAAATACCAAAGGAAGTAACGTGGAAGTGTTTGGTTAATGGTTGGTCTTGATGATCTTAAAGGTCTCTTCCAACCAAGACGATTCTATGAATTCTGTACGTCAGAAGAGAGACAGCAAGGCAATAAGAAATCATAAAAATGAAAGCAGTGTTTCAGGAACTAAATATAATGCAGTTTGTTTAGAATGGATTGGAGAAACAACAATGTAATGCAAAGTTGCTGGGTAAAATTGAGGCTGCTTTTCACTCGGCTCCGGTGAGATATTTGAGCTGGGGATGGTGTCATGGGAGTTCAGCAAGCACAATGAAGGCTGAGAAGAGCCCAGAGGTGATGTGCAACCAGGCTTGTAAGGTGATGGAGGAGCTTTGCTGGAGACTAAGAGACAAGGCAAAGCCCTCTGCAACCCGTTGAACCAGCAGGTGCTGGGCAGGGAGTGGAAGGGGCAGAGTGGGCAGGAGGAGGCTACACCCCCTTTGAATTTCAATCCATCTTTCCTAGTTGATCTGAAGTTCCTCTCTTTTAAAAAGTTAATTATCTGAAAGGTGGGCTTTATGAGAGTCCTCCTGGGGAGGTGACCTGTAAAGAGGGGTTCACTGGGATGAGGAGACAGCTCCTGAAGTGAGGAAAGGCAGGAAAACCTGCAGCTCATGCAGTGCGTGCTGGACACGGAGCCCCAGGACAGTGCAGGGGCTGGGAGCTGTTGGGTGCTGTGTCTGCAGCCACCCATGCCGGGCTCTGGGTCCACTTGTCGTGGATGGTTTGGTTTTTGGGAGTGCTTTGGTCCTTTTTGCCACTTTAGTCGCTGATCTCAGAGAAATCTTCTGCAGGCAGACTCAGTTGTCCTGCTGACTGTGCTATATATTAATATTTGCACAGCCGCTGAGCATCCTGGAGATTCCTCGTATGGGAAGGCTTACAGCTTTCATACAGCCTCTTTAATTAACTTAATTCAGACATTAGCGTGTCACAGGGAATGTCTCTCAAGGGGGGAAGTATTTCATTTATCACCATTTAGGCAGGGAGCATTGTATTTTCAATCTGCATCCAAAAATTTATCGTGGAGAGAGTGACAATTAACCATTGACTCCCCAGCCAGCGCCTTGCCTGCCCAGCAGTGCAGGCACGTCATGCAAGGAGAACCCCCTCCCTGCTGTCCCTGATGGGCTGCAGTGCCCAGATTTTGGGGTGGGCTATCACAATCACTGCACCAATTCCAGAGAAGCTGTGTCTGCTGGTCCCAGGGAAGTGCCAGGCGTGTCACGGTGGCACCCAGCGGCAGCAGGCAGCATGCCGATGCTGGGGAGCATCACAGTTGTACACGTGCATTATGGCAGCATCCCTCTTTAGATCTGCCAACCCTCTGCTCCTCTCTGAGAGGCCCTGGCTGTTTCCGTGCTAGCTCTGATCACCAAGCAGGAGGAAAAGAAATGGGCTTCAGAGAGGTGGTGAGGCCAGGAGCCCTCAGAAAGGCCTCTCTTTCTCCAGGAGAGGCACAAAATGTGCTGCCTGCAGGCAGAGATTTGTGGCTAGCAGGAACTTTCCAGCAGAAGCCTTGGAAACAAACCAATGCTAATTAAAGCTTTCTTTAGCACCGGCATGTCATGCCATGGGTACCTGTGACAGATGGGGTCTGTTCACCGTGACGGCAAGAGACTTTTTCTGCAGAGTGTGGTACCAAAATGGTTTTTAGGGGTTGATGGCTTGTTCTTGTAGCTACATAGGGTTTGTTTAGGGGAACGTAAGGGTGTGCTGAGGCTGTAGCCTGCTTGCCACTCACTGCCCATGTCCTCTCCTTGTCTCACAGGTGAAAGAATGGTTGTGCTTGAACTGCCAGATGCAGCGGGCGCTGGGGATGGACATGACCACCGCTCCTCGCTCCAAGAGCCAGCAGCAGCTGCACTCTCCTTCCCCATCCCCCTCCCACTCCCCGGCCAAGCACCCACCGCCCCCGACTGCAGATAAGTCCCAGCCAGCAGCCCGCACCCTGCCGCCCGAGCCTCCCAAACCTCAGCCCACGACGCCACAGAGGGAACCGCACGGCCAAGGCCAGCCAAAACCTCAGGAGGCAGCCAGGTCCTCCCCGCAGCATCAGCAAGCCAAGCCTTCATCCTCCGAGCAGAGAAAGACGACAGGAGAGGCGGGGGCAAAGCCAACTGCCCTGGCCCCTGGGGCTGGGGCACAAGAGCAGCCCCAGGAGGGGCTCACAGGGAAGCTCTTTGGCTTTGGGGCATCCCTTCTGACCCAGGCAAGCACACTCATGTCCGTCCAGCCAGAGGCCCCCCCTCCAAGCCAGCCGTCTCCTGGCAAAGTGCCTCCAAAAATCGTCTTCAGCGATGCCAGCAAAGAAGCTGGTCCCAAAGCCCCAGGGGCACAGGGCCGGGCTGGTGCCACACCAACCGTGAAGCCAGGCAAGCCGGAGCAGGGTGTCAAGCCAAAGGAAGTGCCGAAAGCAAGGGTCTCCTGCCCCCTCTGCAAGGCGGAGATCAATGTGGGCTCCGGCGAGCCCCCCAACTACAACAGCTGCACAACCTGTCATCAGCAAGTCTGCAACATGTGTGGCTTCAACCCCACGCCTCATCTGGTGGAGGTAAGAGGGCTGGTGGAGGTGCATGCCTTCTGATCTGAAGGTCGGTGCTCTCTCTTCACTTATAATGCAGAAAAGATAGTGTGTTTTTCTTCAAAGGTTTTTAAAAAAACCTTTAAGAAGCTGCTGAAGCCAAGTCCCTCCCTGGGGATGCCCCGGGGCTGGAGGCCATGGTTCTCCACCTCATGACAGAGCCATGGATTTCATATGCGTACACTGATTTTGTGCTTGTTTCACACAAAGAGCAGAGCAAGAGGTGGCTGTTGTTCGGGACACCCCCAGCAGTACCCACTGCTCCACAGAGGTGTCCAAGGGTAAGGAAATAGAAACAGGTCATGCAGGTGCCAGAGTTACCAACAAGCATCCTCCTCCTGGTGCTGTGGGTGGGCACCTTGGCCAGGCATGGGATGAGGCTGGTGAAGGACATTGTATAGCTCCTGCATCCTCAGATGGTGAGGGTGCAAGGAAAATGGTATGAGGGGGAAAGTGGCAGGACCTCAGCAATAGGATTTCAAATCAGCTGAGGACACGCAATGGCCTGTTGGAGTTTGCTGTCCTCTCCAGATGGCAAGGGCTCTGCTCTGTTCTGCCTGGGCACAGAAAGGATGTGGGGATGTCCACAATACTGTTTTGGTGTGAATTGGCTGGTTATCTGCAGAGACAGGGTGCATGGAAAGAAGGAAGACTGAGGTGGTCTGAGGCAAAACTCAAGGAGTTTTCTGAATTGTTGTGATGCCCGCTCAGATCATCTTCCAAAGCACCAAAAAGGCACCTTAGCCAACTCTAGCCACCAACACCTGGAGAGTGGTGCAACTAGGGCAGAGCTGGAGCATTCTCCTACCCCTTCCACCTTGGTAGCTACGGAGGGAGATCTTCCAGTGCCTTGGAAAGTGCCTCTGTTAAAGTCTAGACCCTCACCCCCCTCCTCTACAGGTGATTTGAGACTCTTATGAGAGGAGGCCCAGGGCTTTCTTCTGGAAGTGCTGCATCTCACAGCCAGTAAGACACAAAACCATATCATCAGCACATGGAAAAGTTAATGGGAACTTTGAATGACCAGAAGTAGGATTGCTAATCTTGGCTCTGTTCCGTGTTGGATAATTACATTTTATGTCCCTAGCTCCTCCCTGCAGTTTCAATTACGCCCAGCAATTTTCTCCTCTTTGTGAATCTGCTGCTGTTCCATGGTCACATTGGTGGTGGAGGAGAGCCGCTTTCCTGGTGCAGTGGAGGTGTAAAGCCATCAGATGGTTGCCTCCTTGCACATAATGCTGTTTTTAACAGAAACTCTCTGCTCACTCATTGCTTCTACCACTGCTTCCTTCCTACCCTGAGGGCTTGGGCAAGAAAAGAAGGTGCTCAGGTGTTTAATCCCTTAGGGTTGAAGCCCCTGTCTTGGCGTGCCTTTGGACAACGATGTGTTTCCAGGTTTCAGAAAGCTCACAGGTTGATGAAATGGCTTTAACATACTCCCCTTGGCACCCGCCTGTTAACTAATTAATTAGAGAATTAATTTGGGATTAGGTTGTACCGATAAGGTGGTGCTCTCTGCAAGTACCATGGAAAGGTGACCTCCCCCCACTGCTTGTCTCCAGGGCCACTGGCTGACACCTGGGGTTACATTTCAGGTTTTGAAGGCTGGACTCTGTGTTGGCTCCTGCAGCTCCTGAGTCAGTGCCTTCGAACACCCTTGGCAAACTCGCCCTTGCAAGTATGTCCACCGTAGGGTTTCCTGCCGCTGCTCATTGCTGCAATATCCACATGCCCTCATGCAGAGTGAGGACCCACAGTGAGGTCCCACCTGGGTTTTGTGGTGTTTTGGGTTTTGTTTCCCTTTATGCAGAATCATTATCCAGCTCAGAATGGATGGATTGGTTTATGGGACTTCTTTTTTTTTTAAGAGTTGAGGAAGAATTGCAACACTTGAGCTGTGAATGTTCTTAACAAAACCTTTCTGAGGAAAGGGAAATGTTGCAAGATCTGTTAACACAGGCTTTAGATTTGGTTGATCTTCTGAGAAAACTGCTCTGTGGTCTGATCCTCTTTTTGCCTGCAGCTCACATGAGCTTGTCCCAGGGCCCGAGATTCACACAAATACCAGAGCTCGCTCTTTGAAGTAGTGAGGCTTGATCCATTAATTGCTTTATGAATTAGGACCTTGACTGTAAGCTGCCCTTGGAAGCTGTGTGAGATCTAACGAGGAGATTTGAGCCTGGCTCTGTGTGTGCAGAGGAGCACAAGGTGGGACGGGCAGCACCCTCTGTATGTACTGCCAGACCTGGGGCAAAGTCTTCACCCCCAGCTTCAAACAGCGTGAGTCACAAGGGAGGGAGAGGGCATGGGCCACAGCAGCCTGGGTTTTGGAGGAAGGATGGAGTTTTGCAGCAGAAGAGCACTAGAAAAAAATGTGTTTCCTGCAAATAAAGTATCGTCATCACTGGCAGTCAAGGCTTTGTTAGTGGGCTCCATTTGATTATAGTTTCATAGCAAAACCGTGTAACCATCTTGCGAGGGGAAAATCCCTAAATAGTGTTTGCATCCTCATACAGGAGACTTTTGCTAACTAGGTCACCTCCGCTGCCAAGGAGGTGCTGATGAACTTCCACTGAGGGAGACTGCTCTCCCCGTACTGGTGCAAGCTGTTGGAGCTTGGTGAGAAGTGTCACCTGAACTGGTACTTGTTGGGGGCTGGATGACCCTGGTAGTACAATGGAGCTGGATGGCACACTGGCAGCACCGCTTCCCCTGGCTCCTTGGTGGCATCACACATAATGCTGAGGGTGAAGAGCATCCTAACACCCACTAATCCTAGTGCTTTGGCCCATGCTGACTTCCAAATTCATCACAGCTGTTCAGGAATAGTCCCTGCAAGTGGGTGAGGTGGATCTTGGAGGAAGCATGTGGCCAGAGCAGGTCTTAGGGAAGGGGATGGGGAGGTATGGAGGAGCTGCACACTTAAAGAGATCCTATGAGATGTACTAGCCTGCCCGTGGAAGTGAGACCGTGTTAGGCTGTTGCATGCTGCTGGAAGCAGGTCTGCTGCGTATCCGTGTGTTTCAGCCATGTGGATGGGCGATCAGTGGGATGTGACAGGTCCCAACTAGCTGGATACACAGTCAACATAAGGAGGCGCAACTGGTCAAACCTCTGGGCTGCCCTCAGCAGCGGGGGGCTGTGGGAAGTGTTGCTGACTGACAATGGCCATTTTGAAATAGGGAGAGGAAAATTGAGAGTGAAATGCAGGAAGCAAGGAAGGCTTTTGCCCCTATCTGCAGCCCCCTAAAACTTATAATTTACCTGAAAAGATGTGTTATATTTACCCATGGTATTTTCATCCCCGTCCCACACGTGATCTAAAGATGGAGTCAGAGGCTCCGGGTCCCTGTTGTCCCCTCCCACCCTCTGCAGCCGCCTAGGGAGGTATCCAAGGAGCTGCCTCCTCCCCAGCACTTCATTCAGCTGAGCGCACTCAAACCTAGCAAAAGAGAAGAAAATATTAAAAGTGCCTTATTTCTATGGACTCACTGGCTGAATTGTGTGAGTGCTGAGGCACCAAAGGAAAAGGGTGACTTGTACTTCCCTTGTTGTCCCTGCACTGCTGTAGGCTGAGTGCTTGTATAGTCAGGTCCAGGTGAAGGTTGCTCCAAGAGCATCCTGCCTGGGAGCACTACCCAGTGCCTGCAAGCCCAGAGCTCCCACGAGACCACCTGCAAGGCTGACTTTCCTTTGGCCCTGAGTCTTGGTGGGCATGGTCAAACATGACGGTGAGGACTGGAAGCCTAGGCACTTGGAGAGTTCAGGTATAGGCATGGCATTTTGGCAGTGCATCCCAGGAGAGGCCTGCAGGCTGTGGTGGTCCATGGCTCTGGAAGCTGTTGGTGACCAGCAGAGAGAGGAAGCCCAAAAGTGTGCCTGACCTCCACTTATTTTGCTTGCTTGCCATGATACAAGTTACCCAGCTTTAAATAAGTTGTTTATGTGAATTACCAGAAGTACAGGTGCCTGGAGCTTCCTCCCACCTCATCACACCTCCTCCAGGAGCTGGCTCCTGGCAACAGCACCATAAGCTGTTCCCACCAAGTCAGAGCTGGCACTTTGGGGCTCTCCCAAATTCCCTACAGCCTCAGCCTGGTAACATGCAGGCAGGAAAGAGGTTTCTATTGCAGAAAAAAAGGGAGTGCTGGGCCATTTCACTGGGGATTTAAGAAATCACGCATGTTTATGGCAGTCTGCTAAGGGAGCAAGTGATCTGGCAAGAGCTGGCTTGCTGCATGATTGCCCTGCACTTGCATGATGCTCTCCTGGTAACCCTGATTGACCCCAATTGACTCCAGGGGTTTTGTATTAAGGAACAAATGAACTATGCATGTTGTGTTACTAAATAAGCATGGCAGGATGCCCCTTTGCCTAATTAGCCAGCCTGAAACAGGAGCGGTGACAAGTTCTGTTAAGAACACTGCTGATCCCTGGGTGCCTGACTGTGACCTCCAACAGGTGCCTTTCCCTCAAGAGGGTCCTTTTACTTATTTGTGGTACTCGTCACACCACATTCAGGTCCAAAAATCGCATTTGTTTTCTTCCTTTCCCCATGCATTACAAAAATAATCTTTTTTTCATAACACTTGTGTTGTCATGGGTGTGATGCTCCAGCTCCCTCTCTGGTCTCACCAGTCAATGCTGTCAGGTTCCTTATTCTCGTAGAATGGTTTGGGTTGGAAGGGACCTTTAAAGGTCATCTCATCCAACTCCCCTGCAGGGAGCAGGGACATCTGCAACTAGAGCAGGTTGCTCAGAGCCCCAGCCAACCAGACCTGGAATGGTTCCAGGGATGGGGCATCGACCATGTTTCTGGGCAACCTGGGCCAGGGTCTCACCACTCTTTCAGTAAAAAAATCTCTTCTTTCTATCTAGTCTGAATCTCCCTCTTCTAGTTTAAAACCAGCACCCCTTGTCCTGCCACAAAAGGCCCTGCTAAAAACATTGTCCTCATTTTTCTGATAGGCCCCTTTAAGTACTGAAAGGCCGCAAGAAGCTCTCCCTGGAGCCTTCTCTTCTCCAGGCTGAACAACCTCAGTACTCACATGTATCATCCTGGATGTGATATCACAACTCACAAGATGCAGGAGCAGCATTCTCTTGAGTCCTTCATGGGACATGTTCCCCTTCTGCCGCTCCTCTTGTACCTGCAGCCAGGTACAGACTAGTCTGCTCAGATGGATTTCTGGCAAAGAGCTTGTGGATCACTGTATCGCGTACTTTCTGGAAAGCTCTGTGCCTCTCTTTCCATCATGCTCCAAGACCTCCCACTGAGCAAAATTGGGCCCTGAGTAGAACAGCTCCCAGGGTATGATGCTACAGGTTCAAAATGCTGACGCTGAGGATGGGGCTGAGCCTGCCCTACTTGCAGAAGCCACCGCAGCAGCTCCTGCACTTGGCTGCTGGGAGGAACGCCCATGAGAAAGGGAGTTCAATTAGATGGAAAAAATTCCACGAGATCAGCCTTTGTGCAGAACAGGGTGTCACTGCCGGCAGCTAAAGGATGGGTTAGAGAAGGGAGGCTGAGGAGGAAAGGTTTTGTGCCAAATTGTTTTGATCTCAGCACATAGATTTCATAGAAGAGGAGAAAAGCGAGCAGGGAGGAGTGTCAGGCTCCTGCCTCGCCTGCCCTCACTGCAGGTGGGAGTTGGGGGCCACCAGCCCGTGTTCGGTCCCGGGGTGCCATTGCCTCCCTGCCCCCTTCCTGAGGATCCGCGCTGGCTGGGAATGTAATTAGCCGGTAGCTCCTGGCCAAAGAGGATTAGCCAGGTTAAGAGAGTGCGTCCAGCTCAGCACTGTCCTGGGGTGGAAATCCCAGTCTGGCGTCTGGGACCACACTCAGCTCCTGGGCAGTCCCTGTTGGCTCTTTCCAGAGGGAAAAGCAGGATATAGGTGCCCTAAGAACAACCTGCCTCCTGCCTTCTGGAGCACAGACAGTGCCCGTGGTGGGCATCCAGTGGATCGCTGCCCTGGAGAGCCCTGTGTCCCTCCTCCGTGTGATGCTCTGTATGTAAAACCCTTCCCACAGAGCCACCTGCGTGCCCATGGTGACAGGGTGGGTGGGTGACAAGCGGGGACAGGCGCTTAAAGTTCTCAGGCATCATTTTTCCATAGGAATCCGGGTCCTGTTATTCCTACCGGGCTCAGAGGGCCGAGGGGTACTGACGGACATGCTCTGCAGCCCCTGGTGTAGCAGGGAACAGCTGTTGTCAGTCACCCCTTTGAGGCTGTTTTCCCTGAAGTGGGGCATCCTGCGCTGACAGCTTGGCAGGGTCCCCAAGGCTCATCTGGATGCTGAGACGGTGGCCGGGTCCCCTCTCCGGGGGCAGGAGGAAGAGCGAGGTGCTACACTGAAGGGTGGGCAGAGGGTTAGATCCCAGAGTTTCCTGTAGGAGAAGAGGTAGCCAGAGATGTGAGCCTCAGAGTGCAGCAATTACTAGGTTGCTCCTTAATTTTTTGTATAGAAATCATGATTTTTAAAAAACACACTAGCCCCAGGGGCATAAATATTCAGGTCAGTCACATAAACTTGTCAAACCAAGAGCGCTGCGTATGACAGCACGAAATGAAGTTGGCTTCGCCAGCGTGAGCCCTCAAATCCCTTTACGGATTGGTAATTAACAGCTCACTGTGACTCAGGAGTTCTCTGTGCTGCTTAACCCACTGTAATTAAGCCGGCTCCTGCCACCGGCCTGGGCGATGCTGGGCTCACCATCGGCTTCTCCTGCAAGCACAGGGGGCTGAAGTGGGGCTGGGGCTGGGACTGGTCTAAGAATGGAGTCCCATCAGATGGGTGAGGCACAGCATCCACGGGTGTCCCACCCATACAGTCCATGTTTCTGTGGCTGTCACAGCCCCTGTGGACCCCACTGATGGTTTTTTCTGCAGAACTCCATTAGATTTGTTGGTTTACAGCTGACTGAATATGAGCCAGTGTGGGCCCAGGTGGCCAAGAAGCATCGTGGCTTGTGTCAGCACTAGGGTGGCCAGAAGGATTAGGGCAGGGCCCCAGCTCCAATCCTGGGTTCAGTTTTGGTCTCCTCACTCCAACAAGGACATTGAGGGGCTGGAGCGTGTCCAGAGAAGGGCCACAAAGCTGGTGAAGGGTCTAGAGCACAAGTCTTGTGAGGAGCTGATGAGGGACCTGGTGTTGTTGAGCCTGGAGAAAAGGAGGCTCAGGGAAGACCTTCTCACTCTCCACAGCTCTCTGAAAGGAGGTTGCGGCAAGATGGTGGTCAGTCTCTTCTCCCAAGGAATAAGTGATAGGACGAGAGGAAACAGTCTCAGGTTGTGCCAGGGGAGGTTTAAGTTGGACATGAGGAAAAATGTCTTCCCCACAAGGGTTGTCAAGGCCTGGCCCAGGCTGCCCAGGGCAGTGGTGGAGTCCCCGTCCCTGGAGGGATTTAAAAGTCATGTAGATGTGGTGCTGGCGGGCATGGTTTAGTGGTGACCAGGCAGTGCTGGGTTAACAGTTGGACTTGATGATCATAAGGGTCTTTTCCAACCAAAACGATTCTGTGCTACCTCCATGTCCGCTGCAGACTGTTGTCTTCTGCTGTTCATGTCTTTGGGCTTCGCCTTGCTGAGCCTGCTCTCAGCTGCTGGCCACTTAGAAAATCATCTTAAGAACCGCAGTTTCTTTCTTTAATCAGAAAAAACCCCAGAGCTCCAGATTCCTTTCCTTCTTTAGATGCAGTTATATTATTAACAGACAAATGTCAGTTGTCTATGAACCCTGCTGATTAATGCTTTGGAGGAAGCCACCGCCTGTGCCTGCAGATTGTTTTCAATGGTTCATAAAACCAAACTATATATTCTGAGGGGTGACAGTGGCTGGGCGAGGTAAGGCATTTCTGCCTTCCTCACTTCTAAATGAAGATGTAGTTGAAGTGAATGATGCTTCCCCGATGCCAGGCTGGTTTTGCAGAGCATATTTGCTGTGCCCTAGGACTTGGAGCTGCTGCCTGTTGTATTGCTGTGCTCCTGGACTAGCAAGCTGCCTGGGCCAGCAGTGCCAAGGTGTCCTCCTGAGCTGCCTTGCTGGGAAGGCCGGTGGGTCTGACAAGAGCAAAGCCTGAGTACTCACCATGGAGCAGACAGTGCAGAGATTCAGGCTTAAAACAGGAAGCCCTTTGTCTTTTGGGGCATCAGTGTTACTGCTGGCAGGACATGGGGCAATGGGCACAAACTGGAACACAGGAAGTTCCATCAGAACATGAGGAAAAACTGCTTTCCTGTGAGGGTGCCAGCCCTGAAATAGGCTGCCCAGAGAGGCTGTGGAGTCTCCCTCTCTGGGGAGATTCCAAACCCACCTGGACATGATCCTGGGCAGCCTGCTCTGGGTGAACCTGTTTTAGCAGGGGGGCTGGACAAAACGGAGAACCACAGACGCGTGGCTTGGGTTGGTTCTCCCTCTGTGTACCCCCACAACCTGCAGGCAAGG
>JAVSBS010017247.1:94351-111349 GCA_033124195.1 Coracias cyanogaster
TGGGATTCTGGCTCTGCTGAGCCAGACCAGAGACTGCAGCCAGTACAAGGGAGGCTCTTCTGGTTCCGGCCACCTTCCAGGCTGGGAATGTGAAGGGCAACCAGTATTGCCCCATTAGGCAGCAGTATGGATTTAGTTCTGCTGTAATTGATGGTGAAACTTCATCTGTGTGGTATTGATCATGGTGTTTCCTAGAAAGTGCTAAGGAATCATTTAGGGAAACACCTTTTGCCTATAGAGCATGGACAGGTCTTCGTGCCAGCTCCTGTCCCCTGCTGAGCTTTGATTACTTTTCCCAGCAGACACTTATTTTGGTAGGTGTTTCAAATCTGCTTCTAAGGGGTGATGGTATTCTGTCGATGAAACTTCCATGGCGCAGACTCATCCTTCAGAAATCTGCTCAAGCTATCCTCGAGTAGATGGAGGGGACAGTGACCTTGCAGCAGGGACACGGAGACAGACACACAAGGCTATCAGTGCGAGAGGATTTGATATTCTCACAAGTTGGGTGCCATGAATATTAAAATTCACTGATCTGGGAAGGGCCTGAGTAACTTTCCGTCTCCTGACTGAGGTTTCACAGTTCGCAGCTGCTCTGGGAAAGACAGAGAGAAGATCAATAACTGCCCTAATGCACCTTGTTAGGAACTTTCATGACCTTGAGAAGCTTTGAAAAGAGTTACTGTTGTACACATGAAAGGTTGAAGGCAGCAAAAATAGGCAAAGTAGAAGCACAGAGAGGAAGCAGAACGAGCTAAAGCTGCCATAGTATTTCATGGTTATCATAAAGATTTTTATAAGTGCTAGAGAGCAAAAAAACCCAATTCATTCACAAAATTCAGGTGTACCTGATTCTAGCACAGGATTTTCTGCCTTTGCTCTTCAAGTCATACCTGGCAGCTGTGCTGGTGGGGCAGCCCTGGAGCCCCATGCCTCTCTGCTGATCAGTGTCACTGACACCCACTGCAGGACACAAGAGATGTCCTCGTAACTTGCCAGACGAGCCCCACTCACAGGGAGTTGATGCAGACTTCAGTAGACACCTTGTTTGGGCACACAGCTGGCATGGGGGCAAAGTGAGAGGTTCCTGTGATGTCCTCCTAAAGGTAAGCCAGATGCAGTGAAGAGTGGAAGATGCTGGAGGAAAGCAGGAGAGGAGGAGTGTGATGTTGCAGGGGTGATGTGGGTGCTTTCAGCAGCATGGGTACAGCTTGAACTCTCGTTCCTATTCCTGTTGCATTTTGTATTGAATGATCAGTGGATAAAGAAGCTCAGGAGCAGTTCCCAGTGCAGGGACCAGTGCCCAATGTCGGTAGGTTATCACCATTTCTGCCCTGGGAGAGGTGGTGATGGGATCAGTGTGATCTGGGCTGGGGATGCTTGGTAGCCTCCAAAGTTGCTACTTGCTGTAGGATTACAGACTACTTCTGCTTTAGGGGCAGTGTTGCTTGGGTCACATCTGTGGTGCTCAGTAGGGGCTGCTGGTGCAGGTGGAGAATATATGCCTATGGTCAACGCTGCTCTTATGAAGACAAGAAGTCTTTGAATGGGATGCAGGTTGGAGGGGACCTTTGGAGCAGCGTGCTCTGAGCAGCACCATGGGGACTGATGGTGGAGGTGTGTGGTCCCCAGGCAGGTACCAGCAGCAGATGGCAAGGCTGGTGGGACCATGTAAATCAGAGTCTTGATCTGAAGGTGCAGTGGGCAGAGAGAGAAACAGCTCTTTTTGTTGGAGATGGTGAGAGGATTTGGCTGTTCTGCTTCTGTTCCCACCCCCTGGGAGCAGACACAGATTATCCTGATGTGCTCACAGGCAATTATACAACCTGGAGCTTTCCTCTTCCTTTTTTTTTTTTTTTTTTTCATAACATGCCATGTTAGTGCTTTATTTGGGAACATGTTGGGACATTTAATCGAGTGTTTAATTGGCTTTGTAACACTGACTTTCTGAGTGGGTTGAGGAGGAGGCAGCTTTAGGGCCGGGCTGCAGTGGAGATGGTTTTCCAGCTGTGATGGGAGCATCTCAGACTGACTTTGTTGGTGTTGATCCATCTTCCAAAGCAGCATCCTTTCCCCTAGTGAACATGGTGGTGTTTTGCAGTTGTATCCCACAGTCTTTAGCATCGGTAAAGGTGCATGGAACAAAATTAGAGTGAGGAGAGGAGAGGGGCTGCTGGGGTGAAGTGTGTGGGCATGCTGAAGAAGAATCCCATCACATTAGGAAAAATTTCTTCACTAAAAGGGTAGTCAAGCACTGGAACAGGCTGCGTAGGGAAGTGGGATGCGTTGAGTCACCATCCCTGGAGGTATTTAAAACATGCATAGATGTGGTGCTTAGGGACACAGTTCAGTGGTGGACTTGGCAGTGTTAACAGTTGGACTCCGTGATCTTAAGGGTCTTTTTTGCACTGGAGGTGTGTTGATACTGTGCTACTGAAGAAAGCCCAAACCTTCATCAGCCGTGTGCATGTCGGTGAAGCTTGTGTCCTTGTCAAAGGGCCAACAGGACCAGAAAGACAGTTTTAGGGTATCTACAACTCAACCACTGCAGGGTTTCACCCTGGTTTAATGATGTTTCATGCACCATGTAGTTCAGTGTTCAGTCCTTGCCATGTGCTGGGATGCCCTATTTTCCTGACTATATGCGAGGTGAGGACTATAAAATCCCATCTCCCAAGAAGTACATTGAGTGTTGGAGAAAATGCCACTGGGCAAGGGAAGAAAATCTATGCAAAGAAATGGCATTATTAGTATAGCTACAAGCGAATGCTCAGGATTTGGCCAGCTGTCTGTGCGCTTTCATTCTCCGTTAAATGGCCAAGGTGCTTTGCTGAAGGGACGTGGCCTGATCCTGTCAGGGCAGTGGTACTGCCGGGAGGTGCAGGATGAAGAGCTGAGCCCTCACCATCATCCCTCTTCTTGAGTCTCTGCATCGCACCAGTCCAGGTGAGGGGTTGACCTGCCAGAAAGCAACTCTGTGGAGAAAGACCTGGAGTCCTGGTAGACAACAGGTTAACCATAAGCCAGCAAAGTGCTCTTGTGGCCAAGAAGGCCAATGGTGTCCTGGGGTGCATAAAGAAGAGTGTGACCAGCAGGTCGAGAGAGGCTCTCGTCCCCCTTTACTCTACCCTAGTGAGGCCACATCTTGAGTATTATGTCCAGTGCTGGGGTCCCCAATCCAAGAGAGACTGGAAAATACTGGAGAGTGTCCAGCAGAGGCTATGAGGGGCCTGGAGCATCTCTGTGATGAGGAAAGGTTGAGAGCCGTGGGGCTGTTGAGCCTGGGGAAGAGAAGACTGAGAGGGAATCTGATCATTGCTGATCAATAGCTAAAGGGCAGGGGTCAAGAGGATGGGGCCAAACTCCTTTCAGTGGTGCCTAGCGACAGAACAAGGGGTTACGGGCACAAACTGGAACCCAGGAGGTTTCATCTGAACATGAGGATAAATTTCTTTCCTGTGAGGGTGCTAGAGCCTGGCCCAGGCTGCCCAGAGAGGCTGTGGTGTCTCCTTCTCTGGAGACATTCCAGACCCACCTGGACATGATCCTGGGCACCCTGCTCTGGGTGACCCTGCTGGAGCAGGGGGTTGGACGAGATGGTCCCTTCCAAGCCCCACATGCTGGGATTCTGTGATTTTATAAAATCTGGTCTCCTGTGAAACAGGACCTTTCTCTCTGGTTCAAAGAGAAGCCTTGCATGACTAACATTGTCGGGGAGTTGAGGTTCTGCACTGTCATGGTGCCCAGGACTCAGCAGAGCTCTGGTGCAATGTGCCCTGCACACAGTGATCCTCTCGCTGGGCGATGTGGGCAGCAGCAAGGAGCAGGCAGCGTGAGCCAGGGCACTTCAGCCTTTTTTTGAAGAAAATAAAACCTGGCAGCACGTTAAAAACCAAAGACCTGAATGGGTGCAGCAAGTGGCTGGCTGCTTCCTCCTCCAACCCAGCTGGGTGCTGGGCTGATGAGCTGGGGAAGGTGGACAGTACGGGCCCGCACCAAAAAGAAATGCAAAAGTGCAATAGAAAATGAAAGGAAGCTCTTTCTTTGAAGCACAGGCTCTGAGCCTGTACAGGTCTCTGAATGGAGCTTTTGAGCAATGTTTCATTCTTACATTATCTGCGCTGATTTTCAGTCTCGGTGGTGCACCTATTAGTGTGGCCCATGGCCACCTCGCAGCCCTCTGAACTTCAGCCATCCTTGCCTCTCGGGGCAGGGATTGCTCTTAATGAACAGAGGACTGAGCTGTGGAGGAATAAAGGTCACCTTCTGAGTAATTTTTCAGACACAGAGGTCAGGAACTGGCTGGAAACATATGATTAAACACCTTTTTGGTTGACTTTTGCTACTTAGTTGAAAGGGAGATGTTTCATAGGGATGGCTTGATTTCTGGAGGTGTGAGATCCCTGCAGAAGCTGGATGCCCACATGGTACCTCAGGGCAAGGGCTTGCTGGCAAAACCCCAGGTGCTAGAAATGGTATTATTTTCATTATTTAGTTATACTTATTTTCTGCGCTCCCAGAGGAAATTCTTGGGATGGCTTCTGGGGACCCACATCCTGGTATGCAAAGGAGCTGGGTACCAAACTTTTACAGGCCCTTTGACCCTCCTCAAGGGGTTCATCTGGCTCTTCACCTGCTTAGAAGCCGTTGCACACCTGCCGTCGTAGCATCTAGGCTCCTTCATCTCATGGGCCCTGGCTTCCTCCATGTGCTTTTATTCACAGAGCAGAAGAGGGAAAGAAAAGTCCCTGCATTTTCCACTCCCCGTTGGCTTCCCAGCTTTCAGTGAACCTGTTCAGTGCAGAGCATCATCTCTGCCCCTGCCATTTACACTGAAACAGCTTCATTTTCCTATGTGTCTCTTTTTTTTTTGCTATAAAATGTGCCTAGCAGCAGCCGCTCTGCTGGGCAGACTGAAAGCCGTGCTGCAGCTTCCTTGTGCTGGTACAGGATTTCTTATAAAGCCCGATGCTTCCATAGTCTCGTTTTTCATGGAAGGCTGTAAACCAACTCCTTTCCAATAATCGGAAGTGTAGGAAGGATTAGCGAGGAGATGCAGTTATTAGTGTAAGTGATTGTAATTATAAGCCAAGGCATTAACATAGTTGCTCTTGCTTGATCCTGCAACAACTGGGCTCTTTTCCATCTCTGATTTTTATCCCGTTTCTGCTCCTGTGAGCAGGTGGAAAGGCTTGCCCAGTGCTTGGGCTGCTGCATGTTGAAGTGCGTAGTGACTTCCAAGCCAGCGCCCATGTTTGGGGCTGGGCAAGTCCCCATCTCTCCTCTTGCTGCTGCCTTTGCTACATGTTATTTATGGCACTGTGAGGTCTGACTCCCAAAATGATGGTGACAGGTCTACAGCAGTGTTCAGGCAAGGAGGTTTCATGGCCAGCATGTTGGGTGCTCCCCAGCTCCACGGTCCATCATGAAGCTTGGGGAGCCCTGCCAGGAGCTGGACTGACTGTGGAGCTGTGCTGCTGGCACCTGCAGTGGCCTCATGGGCATGGCTGCTCCAGGGACAAGGGGCACGTCCCATCTCCCCAAGGCCAAACATGGCTCTGTAGGGATAGGCAGCCGCTTTTCCTTCCCACCTGCTCTTACCTTAACCATAAATAAATGATCATAGAGTCATAGAATGGTTTAGGTTGGAAGGGACCTTTAAAGATCATCTAGTCCAACCCTCCTGCAGTGAATAGGGACATTTGCAACTAGATCAGGCTGCTCAGAGCCCCGGCCAACCTGACCTTGAATGTTTCCAGAGATGGGGCATCTACTACCTTTCTGGGCAACCTGAGCCAGTGTCTCGCCGCCTTTAGCGTAAAAAATGTCTTCCTTCTATCTAGTCTGAGTCTCCCCTCTTCTAGTTTAAAACCATCACCTCTTGTCCTGCTGCAACAGGCCCTGCTAAAAACATTGTCCCCATTTTTTCTGATAGGCCCCCTTTAAGTACTGAAAGGCCACAATAAGGTCTCCCCAGAGCCTTCTGTTCTCCAGGCTGAGCAACCCGAATTCTCTTAGCCTGTTCTTACAGCAGAGGGGTTCCAGCCCTCAGATTATTTTTGTGGCCCAAAGTGATGTTAACCCAGGGTGCACTGGAGAAGGGTCCAATCATGTATGCAATATTTAGAAGCCCTGGGCAATAAAATGCTCCATCAAATGTGCAGTCATTCTCTGAGAAAATGGGATATTTTTATGAGATGTCTCTTATGAAGCTCACAAAGCTGAGGAGGGTGCAGAGGGCCAGGCTGGGGAGGGCTTCTGTGTCTCCAGAGGCTCACCCGCTTGGGGTGAGGGTACTGATTGCTCTCATATAAACTCTAAAAAATTTGCCTGTTGTGCAAATACCAGTGCCAAAGAGCAGGAAATAAGCACCATGGGAACAGCTTCTGCCATCCTGTTTGGCTCCTCTCAGGCTTGCTAGCTATGTAATGTGATAACATGGGTACGTTTGGGTACCGTCCTCCTTCAGTGTTTGGCGCATCGCAGACTGTTGGTGAAACAGCAGATTTAAGGTTTTGTTGCATCCAAATTATCTGTAGAATTACTTAGTAATTTGCTAGGATAATTTTTCGGGAGTGATTTTGCCCTGTTGTGCTTTTCTCCTTAATTCAGCTAGATCTGGCTGTAGCTGGGAAATCTCTCCATCTCCCAGCGTGGTCATGGAGGAAAAGCCAGCACCTCTCCCTGGCCTGTGCCCCTCTGATCACCTCCAGCATCAAGGGGTGACAAGAGGGGTGCTGCCTGCAAGGCGTGGCTGCTCTGCCACTCAGTTACTTTGAATTTTAAATCTTCCACATTTTAAAGGTGATCCTGGCTAGGTATGAGAAATGGGACATGAAATGAAAATGTAAAGAGGGAGGATAGCCATGGCTTTGCCTCAGGAGCCTGCTTCGTTCCAGTGAGTGGGAGCCCATGTGCCTGCCCTCTCAGAGAAGGACATCCAAAATTATTTATTATCTTGTACTTTGACAAGAGTTTCTAATTATATTGCTTGAAATGGCACCTAGAGAAGTGAGATCTAGAAGGTATGTAAAATGAGCAATTACAAGTAAGGGACCCATTAAAGGGACTGCTGTCGCCTTCCCTCTGCATCAAACAGTCCACCTTTTGGATAGGTAGAAGGTTGTATGCAAACTAAGCAGGGGTTGGTTTATGTTCCTGGTGTGATCCGAAGCCGCCTGCTCTTTCTGGTGCAGTCACAGCTGAACCCAGGCACACTTGCCCTGCGAGTGCCCGCCTGCAGCTGGGAGCTGGAATTCCTGCCGAGGAGCTGAGAGAGAAATGTCCCTTTGCCTCCTTTTTGGGCACCCAGGGAAGCAGCAGCTTGCAAAGCACAGCCTGGGCACCAGCAGAAGGGAATGTGAAACTTACTGTTAAAAATTACCTAATTTCTTTGTGTGGTGGAGAAAATTGGCGGGGGGCAGGCAGGGGTGTAGCCCCATGCTCGATTTTCCACCCAGAAGAAGTGCTTTTCCCTTCTGAGCCTGTTCCTAGAGCTTGTATTAAAAGCTGTTTAGGAGCTCCTGGAAACGATTCCCCGACAAAGCAAATCGTTTCAGCTAATTAAGAACCTGATTCGAAAGCCCCAGGTAATACTTTGCAACTTAAACAACTTTCTGGGGCATTTGGAAGAGAAGCAATTTTAAAGGTGCAGCTGCTGGAGTTGTATTTTCTGTATTGGAGGGTGAGGCAGAGGCAGAGACCCAGGAGAATGCGACTGTGATTATTGCGGGCTCCCCTTCCCTGCCCCACCATGCTTTATCCTCCTGGTCAGGGTGAACATGGAATTGGGTGAAGGGAACAGCAGGGAGGCCTGGGCTTCGTGACTCTCCTCAGGTCCCATGTGGATGGCATCTGCCTTGCAAAGCCTTTGGCACCGTCTCCCTGAGCATCCTGATAGCCAGGCTGGTGGGAGACAGTCTCTTGGATGCAGGGGAGCTGTGATGCCCAGCACTGGACTGCACAGGGTAGGTGAGGGATAAACCATCTTCTCAACACTGCCTGGAGTCCCAGCTCAGGACTAACGCTGCTAGACCAGTCCCTGCATGCTGCTGTCATGATCTCCAGCTCTGCAGGGGCTCAGAGAGGAGGCAAAACCAGGATGCTCTTCAGAGCATCCCTGGCATTTCAGGCAGGGAAGATCCTGGGCGAGAGCCTTGAGAGCTGTTCAGGCTCAGCCATGCAGAAACCCACAGCGGCACTGGGGAAGGGAATGGTCCCAGCTTCCTCCAGCCCCATGGGCAGAAAGCAGTGGAGCCAAAGCACCTTCTTGCCAGGGCTGAAAGCCTCTGTGAAGGCTCTGCCTCCTTTTGCTGAGGATTATTTTGGTTCTGAGCCAATGCCAGCTGTCTCTGCCAAGCAGTATTTGGGAACCAGGGCAGGCTACTCCTTGCCTCTGCTCTCTGTGGCTGTAGGTCCCCCACCAGTGAACCCCTGAGCTGCTTCAAAGCTCATCCTGGCTACAACCATCAAAATGCACTGAACTGCCTCAGCAGAGCACAGGGCTTAATTTCAAAAGCTTTCTCTTTGCTTCTGCTTTGCCTCCTTATCTTCCCACTGCCATCTGCTCTGCCTGCTAAAATAAGGCAGCACGCTGTGGGTGAGGTGTGCTCTGCTCAGGGAGCCCCACGCCACCCTGCCCGGGTTGCCCCATGGCCTGGCATGACAGCTTGGCACACGAGGACATTCCACTGGGCATCTCCTGCTGTGGCCTAGGGGAAAGTGCTGCCATGGAGAGTAGAGTTTGTCCCCTCCAGTTTCAGGTTTCTCTCTCCATACTGATGGAGAGAGTGGTACCCACCAAGGGTGGCTCCTTGCAAAGGTCTTGGCTTCTCATCCTGGAGATGCTCATCTCACACCTGGGGCAGATGGTGACTTGCTGAGACCAGCTGTCCAAATTTTAGATAGTTAAATGAAATGAACCTTTAGAGACCTTAAGAAGAGAAAAGCCCTGGTCCTTCATGCTTGTCTTGTCCCTCGATGCCATGTTCCATTCTCTCCTTACAGAGGAGTGACCATAGGGGAATGGACACAAGACCGCATTCGCCACCCCCTTCCTTAGCATGATGCAACAGCTCAAAGGTAGATTTTCTGATAGCCCATTTGCACCCGACAAAACAAATGCCCAGGACAGGGTGGGACGGGGGTCACTTAGTGCCCCACAGCAGAAGTGACACAGGAGAGCACGGTCCTGCATTGGCTTTTATGTCTCTCACAATGCTAAAACAAGAAAAAGGTTGAGGTTGGGAAGTAGGGAGAAGATACTTTGCAGAGTTAGCCTGGAGACCTCATTGCCCTGAGTTTCTTGAAGCGAAGAGTACAAGAAAATGCTGGAACCCACAGGAAGGGTTTGGAGAAAACAGAAACACCTTTGGGAGTGAGGAGGGCTTTTTTCATTTAGACATCTGCTTTGGGCAGGCAGTCTCTGATCTCTGACATGCATTTGGTTTTGGGTTTTTTTTTGGTTAGGATATTTTTAATTGTTTGAAGCACAAAGAGCACCTGGTTCCCAAGTCTGTTGAAGCAGAAAAGCACCAATTTCAGTGGAATCTGGTTGACTTGGAGAACAAATATTCTCAAAAACCCCTAGTTTGGCAAAGAGATTGGGTTTTGGGTTGGGAAACGTGGTCGTGGGTGTAAGAATAGGACCTTACAGCCTGAAAGCATGAACGTGGATGTAAGGATAGGACCTGCGCTGTGGCTTCGCCTGTGGCTTTGCGGGTTTGGGCTCTGTCCCAGCCGAGGCCGCATCCAGGCTTGGAGCTGGACCGCCTGGGATGCGTGTGGCCAAGTGCCAGCCCGCTGCTCCATGGCTTTCTGTGGCTGGGGCGAGGGGGCTGCGGCGGCAGATCCTGCTGGCTGCCAGGAATGAACACCCGCGCTGCACCGAGAGGGCTCACCGACTGCAAAGGAGCTGTGAAATTCCCAGCTTTACGTAATTACCTGATTTACTTGGAGCTGTTAAGTATGACCAACAGTTATCTGTTTGCCAAGACCAAATAGGACATCAGGAAAAGAAGAGCAAACTAGATCTAGGCAGCAATATTTTTGACAAATCTGGGGTTTTCTTCAGGCTGGAAGTCAGATGAGTGTTGCCAGCTTTCAGAGGAGCGTGTTTCTGCAGTGGCCCCAAACTACCCTTAAAGTGGAGCTTCTTGAATTACTTAAAGGGTTTATGTGAGGTGGTTCCTCGTGGGGCTTCAGGGAGCCAAGAGATCCCACAGGCATCTGTCTGTCTTTGCAAAAAGGGCAGCTGGGGAAGGAAATGCCTTCACCAATGCATGTTAAACAGTAAATGTTCAGGTGGGTTGGTTTGGTTTTTTTTTTAAAGCAACCATTTTCTGTGGACTTCACCATTTCATTTTGGTTTGGCTTCTTAGCTTTATTCTTGCTGCATTTACTCTTGAAATGGAAAATCTCAGCTCTTCCACCCCGGTGGGTAGCCAGTTCCTACCTCCTGGCTGTGAAGAGACTTGGCATCCATCCAGGAATGGGGACATTCAGCCAGGTGGGGGTCACCATCAGAGCACCACATGGCATCTGGGGAGCTATCAGATATTTTTAAAATAAGTTTAGGTTAAAATAAGAGGGTTTTGAAAATAAGTATTAAAATAAGCCTTGAAGACAATGAAAATTGTGTTGGACCCACCAAGACACATATCTCCTCTGTAGGCATCTCATGGGCTCCCCAAGTGTGCCCTGATGGCCAAGATTTTAGGCATTTTGGTGGAGTCAGGAATCACGCAAGATGAGCACAGCCATTGAGGACAGGGAGATGCTCTCCTGACAAGGAGGGCTGGGAGCTGGACCCCAGCGGGTGGGAGACACTGGCTGTGCTGCTTCAGCTTTGCTGTGGGCAGCAGGCGAGGGGATGGGAGAAAGCATGCATGGAAGGTGCTGCTGAGTATAATTTGGGGAGTAAAATAGTTCATCCATCTCCGTTGTAACAACCCATGTTTCTAGAATGTTTCCCAGCCTTTTACTGTAATAGTTTATTGACCTGCATAGGAGCATGAGGGATTATGAGAGTTAATTTTTCAAGCTTATCACTTGATTTATTCCATAAAGGTAGTTCATTTAATTCAAATATTTCTGCTGCTGCAATCGGGACTCAAAATCTTGAAGCCTGGCACAGGGTCTATGGGCTTTTTTGAAGCAGCATTCACTTAATGGGGTTAAACAGCATTGCCCACAGAAACCAAAGCTTCCAGTTCTCTAGGAACACACGTCTATCAGGGCAAAAATCCTGGTGGGGGCCACAGAAATAGAAGCAGAACAGGATGGAGGTGGTAGATGTCCCATCCCTGGAAATATTCGAGGTCAGGTTGGATCTGAGCAATCTGATCTAATTGAAGATGTCCCTGCTTACCGCAGGGGAGTTGGACTCATGACCTTTAAAGGTCCCTTCTAACCCAAACCAGTCTATGGTTCTATTGAGCAAGAGAGGGCAAAGGGCTGAAATCAGAGGTCAAGGATTACCTGAGATGTCTGTCTGTGTCTACGCAGCACTAGCTGCCCTCCACCCAAATGTCAAGCCCTTAGCCTTTGATGCTCTGTTTTCCAAGTGCTAAACAATCAGGAGGTGACCTCCCACTCTGTGGCAGGGCCTGGGAGAGCTAAGGACAACTGTTAGCAGATGTCTCCTCTGGTGGTGCATCTACCCAACGTGCAAGGCCCATGGGAAGGTGGATTTGGTAGATCTCAGCAGTGGAGCTCTCAGCCACCTCCACATGGGGTTTTTGGTCTCTGCTAGTGTAGGGTTGTCTCTTGGGAAAATATTATAATTTTTTAAAAAGTTTTTAAAGCATTATATGACTGTGCAGGTACCGCAGGACATTCATTTGTGATGTCCTCAGCTTCCAAGCCCTTTGACATACTTTGAAAAGCATGGCTCCCCAACATGCTTTGAAAATGATCCATTGTGCTAATGAAATACATTCAAACCCCATTTGCTGCTAGTAGACTGGTTTTGGGGTGAGGGAACTGGGGACTGAACAACTCGTGATGGGAAGGAAAGTGAAGCTCCTAAAGATGCAGCTTTTCTTCTGGTTTGGAAGTGAGTGGCTGCTGCCTGCTAGACTCTTGGGGCTCTTTGCAATTTCAAAGAGAGCAATCAGACAGCTTGAATCTGCTTTTATCAGATGCAGAAAATTACTCGTTGGATGGCTGGATATTTTAGTCAACACTAGTGCCTATGAAAAACCAAGGTTTTGATTAAATAAGGCTTCTCAGATAAACTTAGCTTTTCTTGGAGTTTCTTCCATTCTGTTGGAAAAACGAATAGAATATTCTATTTGTTTTCTGTGCAGTCTGGCCAGGTTTCTCTTTGCAAGCATTATTTTGCTGCAAACGTGAAATCTTTTGCATCCAGATTCAAGCGGTTCCTGAAGAGACACAGTTATTGCATCAAACGTATGCATGAAATGGCAGCATGGCCATGAGAAACACCTTGTACCTACACCATGCCAGTCCACCAAAGGGAGTTAGAGTCCCTGGTGACCTGGGTGTGGGCCCCGCTGGACCCAATGTACGTCTCCTGGGCGTTATTTCAGGATTATTATCATGCAGCCGGCATCTGGAGATCCTCCTGCTGCTGTTAACCTTGGCTGAGAAATACATCCCGATCATGGGGACTGTTAAAGATAAGGCTGGCTGGCAGGCTGATAAATCTTGTTAAGGAGTACTACATCACGGAGTAAATTACAATGCATGACCGGATCGATTCAGACAAAAATGAACAATATATTACTTCTTTATCGGTCTGTGCAGCTGATTTTTAGTGCTGGATGCGGAGCTGGGTCGTGCTGTTAGTGGCAGAGCTTGCTGAGAAGATGCTGTTTCTCAGTGGGTGCATCCCTGGCAGCGCCAGAGCAGGAGCCCAGCGTGGTCCTCGGGGAGGGTGCACTGGGAGGAGCTGGTCTGTGTCTGGACAAGAGGGGACAGGGAGCTGGGACACAGTGGAGGACAAGAGCTGCAGCCTTCTCTTCTATGTGGTTAAATGATGGTCATCACAATCTGGCATGTAATGACTGTAAATGATCCAGGCATGTCACGTTAGAGCAAAGTGGGAAAATCGGAGCTTGTCTTCCTTGGGACAGCCATAGCTAATCTTTAATTACCAGACCAAGCCCCTCTGCTGCTTTAATACCATTGGCTGGATTTTATTGTGAACAGAAAATCTTCTTAATTCTTCATCCATTTGGATCCAGTCTCTTGGAACTGAGCTGGTAGTTAATTCAGCTCTTTCTGCGAGATAACACAGAGAGAAATAGTAAGGCTCCGTGAAAAGGAAAACTAAAAGCCCTTGCAGTGTCTGAGACTTGCTCTCTTGTTCCTCCTATTTTTCCTTACTCTGTGATTTTCCTTTTCCTCAAATACTCAGTGCTGCGCTCATGCATTTCCTTCTGCGATGGTACCTTCAAATGCCCAACCTGGACGTGCTGTTTCCCCCGCTTCTTTGAAAAGGTGCCTCGAGGCTGCCCCAGGCCAAGGGCAGCTTTATCTCCACTTACTCACTGCAGAAGAGGACAGCAGGTCAGGGTCAAGCAGAAGGTGCATGGTGTTAGCCAATGGCCAGGAAAAAAGGGAGCACATTCAGATTGGAAATAACAACAAATGAGTATCAAAGCTGCTGCCCAATAGTGGCAACCATGTGAACTCAAGGGTGTATTTTGTCTGAACCTAGTGCAGAAGATGGTGGGGTAACTTGTTGAATCAGAGTGAGGATGGGCATTTCTGCTGGTCCTGTCTGGCCCCAAACTAGTCTTCTCTTCTTCAAATAGTAAAGCAGAGGATGACCCGTCTTCTACCTAGGGGTGTTTGGCCTCCATATCTCACCTCCTCACCATCTCGAGGCAAACTGGCTTGCGTTCGTCTCCACTGCTATTGCCATGCTGGGAGCTGGTGTCTCTGCTTCGCACTCCTGATGGCAGCTGGTTTATTGCTGGATGTCTGTGTTGTTGCAGAAGCATGGCAGTGACACTGATGCCCAGCAGGTCATTCCTAGGGCAATGGATGCTCATCCACAAGCCCTGGGAATTGATCCCATGGCTTTTAGACAAGCCAAAAGCATCAAAGTGCTCTCCTCAATATCCTACTGATTTTTTAAAATGTTGGGTTTTTTTTTTATCTAATGAACTGGAAGGAAATATGTTGAGTGGGGAGGGATGTCTATATATATTCTGCAGAAGCACCGGTTTCCAAATTTTGGACAGCTGTGTACCCTTTTTTAGCAGCCCCTTCACACAGCCCACATAGCACCCAGGCTCTCACAACCGGGCTCGTTTGGAAATACGCTTCCTTGATTGCAAAATAGTTTCAATCCTTTAACTTAGAAACATTCTTGCCATTTGAAAAGATTTTTTCTTTAAGCTCCGAAAATACAGGAGGTGCTTCCTGCCGCAGCAGCTGCCCTCATTTTGGAGGTGGTGGAAGATGGGCAGGGATAAGCTGGAGGAGCCTGGCTTATGGCTAAAGCCAGACAAGGATGCGGGTGCTGAGATGCTCTAGAGCTGGGCTTTGCCAGGAGCCACTCGCTTTTGGGTGCTTCAGCTGGATGCCAGAGCTGGGGCAGTTATCCAAACTGGATGTCCAACTGGCCCCTTGGCATTTAAGTCAGTCAAGGTGAGCTTCTTTCCCAGCCCTGTGGAATAGAATTATTGAGGCTTCACAGTGAAATAACAATATCTAAAAGTAGCCTAAGCTTGACACTAACATCACAAGTCCTAATAATGTGGAAGAGTTGATGGCCTTTTCCTTTAGCCTCTGTCAAGCCACATGAGGGAAGGACCCTTGCTGGGAGCCCTGGGACAGCTCAAGAGACAGCAGAGCATCGTATGCCCCCGTCTGCAGGTCAGCACCCCAAAAAGCCCACTGGTTTTCTGCAGATCTCCACTCCTGCCGCAGGAGGGGCTGCCCAGGACAGCGATGCCCTGACCCAGGGGCACAACCATTGGGGTTGGCAGCTGGGCGAGAAGCTGCAGGTGGTCCAGCCTGGCCATGCTGGCGGATACCACGTTTGCAGCTCTCCTACGGCCGCAGAGGCTCGCACCGCTTTCTCCTCACTGAGGCAGCGATCGCCGGCCCGTCCGTCCATCGGCTGCTGCAGTGGAATAAGCTGGACTTGGCAGGAGCACAGCTATTCCTCGAAGGCGAGTGGAGGGGAGCATTGCTATTACTCATCAGTCCAAGACTTTCAGCTGGAATAATCCTCCACTGGCTCTGTGGTGTATTGAACTACAGGGTGAGAGGCTGGGAACGCCTCAGGGGCTGTTTCTCTGACCCCTGGGCTGTGTCCTGGAGGGCTGGCATGTCCCTGGTGCAGCCAGAAGCAGGGGAAGAAAAAACCCCCAGTGTGAGGCGTGCGCAGGGAGAAGGAGATGGGAGAGGCAAGGGAGGAGGATGCTCCCGGGTACCGCAGGAGTAGGTCTGTGAAGACCACTTCAGCACCAGGCTGTTGTCCAGCTCCCCATCTCTGCCATCCCCTCTCCATGGCACCAGTAAAGGGGACAAGTGGTGGGACAGACACCAGATCCCCTCCAGGTATGTTTGATGGGGGTGGAGAGCATTGATGCGAGACTCGGCATCTCCCTGCAGCTGCCCATGTCCGTCCTTTCCCTCCCAGCATGGCCAATGGCAGCCCCAGCACTCAGCCATTGTGTGCAGCTTCTCCCATCTTCTCTTTCTGTGTCTTTTTTCCAGCTGGGAGAGGTCCCAGCACAGAAAAGGAAGAGGGTTGCAGCAGAGCAGATGGGAGGCAGAAAACAAGCCCTTGGATGCAAAGCTCATCCCAGCGAGCTCATTACCCTGTGCTGCTTTTAATCACATTATTGCAGTGTGAAGGCCACCGATCCATCACACACGTCTAAAATAGAGCTGGGGAGGGACTGTTGGCTCCGTCAGCCTGAAAGAGGCCACGGGAACAGATAAGAATAGGCTGATGCTGGAAAACACATCCCTGGGTTGCTTAGTCAAATGCTATATTTAGCAAGGGATTGAAATAACTCTGGTGGGTTTCAGCTGGGCTAATCTGTGAACCCTGGTTGCACTAATACTTGCCCAGTTGATGGTAATGAAGTCAATTAGTGTGGAGCAGTTGGCGGCTAAGGAAACTCAGCTGCAGGAGGTGTGTGTGGGCCCCTCGCTGCCTTTCCCTGTGGTCCCAGGAGCCTGTGGCTTTATGCTGGGGGAGTGCTGGCTCTTTGCTGCAACAGCCTCCCATGGACAGTGGAAAGGATGCACAAAAGCTCCCTGGGGAGCCCACCGGCCCCCCTCACTCCCCAAGCTGGGCAGCCATTGCTAGGTGGCCAGCCAGGCTCCAGAAATGTTACCAGCTCTTCTGAACAGCATTTAGAGTTGTGTGTATGGCTTCTTCTTTATTTACAGATTTTCTAGAGATATGTAGAGACTGTCTTGCTCTCAACAAGTCCCTGAAAGAAGAGAGGTGGGGATCGGTCTCTTCTCCCAAGTAACAAGCAATAGGACAAGAAGAAATGGTCTCAAGTTGCACCAGGGAGGTTTAGGTTGGGCATGAGGAACAATTTCTTCCCTTCAAGGGTTGTCAAGCCCTGGAAGAGACTGCTCAGGGCAGTGGTGGAGTCCCTGTCCCTGGAGGGGTTCCAAAGTCATGTGGATGCGGTGCTGAGGGACATGGTTTAGTGGTGACCAGGCGGTGCTGGGTTAATGATTGGACCTGATGATCATAAGGGTCTTTTCCAACCAAAACAATTCTATGGTTCTATATATGCTTGCATAAACTTCAGAAGCAGTGCACATATGCCAGCATAAATGCAGTTAGCAAGCGCAAGTGCAGGCAGCTCAACATCTACCTCGAGTAGGGTTTTTAGGGGAAAAAAGGCATGATCAGGGCAGTAACACATCCTGTGATTTCTGCCCTGTCCCAGAAGTGTCTGTCCCAGCATGACCATCCTTTACTGGATGCAAGGGGGAACAGTGTTACCAAGGACGAGGAAAAGGCTGAGGTACTTAATGCCTTCTTCG
>JAVSBS010017247.1:120684-136813 GCA_033124195.1 Coracias cyanogaster
AGATGCCAGGAGAAAGGTTGGACTTGATGACCCTGGAGGTCCTTTCCAACCATAATGATTCTGTGATTCTGTGATCTCTGGCTTGCAGCACACCCATTACCTGCCTTCATTAGTGCACAGACAAATTGCTGATAAACCATTGAAGGGGGGGACACAGGGCAGCCCCCAGCCTTTGTGCTGTGCTGGCTTCCAACACTGCCCAGACCTTCTGCACACTTCTGCATGCTCCCCAGGAAAGGGTCTTTGTCATTTAGTAACTTCATCAATGACATAGCAGGACTGAGGGTACCCTCAATTTTGCCAACAAGTCTAAGCTGAGTGGTGTGGTTGACATGCCTGAAGGAAGGGATCTACCCAGAGTGACCTGGACAAGCTGGAGAAGTGGGCCTGCGTGAACCTCATGAGGTTCAACTAGGACAAGTGCAAGGTCCTGCACCTGGACCAGGGCAGCCCTCGGTAAACACAGGCTGGGGGATGAAGGGATGGAGAGCAGCCCTGTGGAGAAGGACTTAGGGGTGGTGGTGGGTGATAAGCTGGACATGAGCCAGCAAAGTGCGCTCGCAGCCCAGAAGCCAATGTCCTCCTCGGCTGCATCCCCAGCAGCGTGGGCAGCAGGGCAGGGAGGGGATCCTGCCCCACTGCTCTGCTCTGGGGAGACCCCCCTGCAGTGCTGGGGCAGCTGTGGAGTCCTCAGCACAGGAGAGCCATGGTAGAAGCCCCATCCCTGGCAACATTCCAGGTGAGGCTGGCTGGGGATCTGAGCAACCTGATCTAGTTGAAGCTGTCCCTGCTCACTGCAGGGGGGCTGGACTAGATGACCTTTGAAGGTCCCTTCCAACCTAAACCATTCTATGATTCCATGATTTGGGGGGCAGCAACTCTGGAACCACCCTGGTCTGATGCTGTGCTCTCCCTTGCTCACAGGATGGGAGCAAGCCTTACCCCCCGGACCTGTCCCGCAGCCCCCAGAGCCTGAGCGACACTGGCTACTCCTCTGACGGCATCTCCAGCTCACAGAGTGAGATCACTGGCCTGGTGCAGCAGGAGGAGGAGAAGCTGAGTGGCACTGGGCTGGCCGGGCAGAGCCCCCCCAGCCCCTCGGAGCTCACCAAGCTGGAGAGCAGCATGCGGCCCCTCCTGGAAGGCCGGGGAGCCCCACCAGAGCCCACCGAGCGCAGCAAGGGCAGCCCGGAGCCACGGGAGGAGCAGCGGCAATGGCAGCGGCCACGTTACCTCTCCATCACCCCCGAAGCCTTTGACTCGGATGAAGAGCTGGAGGACATCCTGGAGGAGGATGAGGACTCAATGGACTGGGAGAACCAACGGGAGCGGCGAGAGAGTGCGGAGTCCTCAGATGAGTTCGGCAGCAAGCTGCGGCATGACTACGTGGAGGACAGCAGTGAGGGGGGCTTCTCCCCAGTGCCGCCCCAACCCAAGGGCCGGGAGGCAGAGACAAGCGATGAGGAGTTCATGCGGAGGCAGATCCTGGAGATGAGTGCGGAGGAGGACAACCTCGAGGAGGAGGAGGAGGAAGGCTATGGGCGTGCCAAGTACAGTATCCCCAAAGCTGGGCAGAAGGCCGAGGTGGAGAAGGGCAAAGAGCCAGCATCGGCCAAGCGGCGCCCGCCACACGGCCCTGGCAGCCTGTACAAGGAGGAGAGGAAGGAGCTGGAGGCGGTGGAGGGCGATGACCTGAGCACGGCACAGGGCGGGCTACGGCGCTTCAAGACTATTGAGCTGAACAGCACAACTGGCTACAGCCGGGAGATGGAGATGGGCCAGGAGGCAGACACCAGCCTGGACCGGGAGCCTGAGCTGGAGATGGAGAGCCTGACAGGCTCCCCCGAGGAGCGCTCCCGGGGTGAGTACTCATCCACCCTGCCGGCCACGACGCCCAGCTACACCTCAGGCACCTCACCCACCTCCATCTCCTCCCTGGAGGAGGACAGTGACAGCAGCCCCAGCCGCCGGCAGCGGCTGGAGGAGGTGAAGCAGCAGAGGAAGGCTCGCCACCGCTCACATGGCCCCTTGCTACCCACCATCGAGGACTCGTCTGAGGAGGAGGAGCTGCGGGAGGAAGAGGAGCTGCTGCGGGAGCAGGAGAAGATGAGGGAGGTGGAGCAGCAGCGCATCCGGAGCACTGCGCGCAAGACGAAGCGTGACAAGGAGGAGCTGAGAGCCCAGCGGAGGAGGGAGCGCTCCAAAACCCCCCCCAGCAACCTCTCCCCCATCGAGGATGCCTCCCCCACCGAGGAGCTGCGGCAGGCAGCAGAGATGGAGGAGCTGCACCGCTCCTCCTGCTCTGAGTACTCACCCTCCATTGACTCAGAGGCTGAGAGCTTCGATGCTGTGACCTCCAAGCTGTACAAGTCAGGCAGCGAGTACAACCTGCCCACCTTCATGTCACTGTACTCCCCAACGGAGAAGGGGGAGAGCGGCCCCAGCCAGCCCACCAGCAAGCCCCTCAAGAGCGCCGAGGAAGCCTATGAGGAGATGATGAGGAAGGCAGAGATGATGCAGAAGCAGCAGGTCCAGCAGGCCCAGCCAGCCGTTTCCTACAGTGGCACCTACCAGCAGGTTGGCTACCGCAGCACCGAAGGCCAGAACGGCTTCGAGTACCAGTATGCTGACGAGTACCGGTATGATGGGGGCCCCACCTGCCCCTCCCAGCCCAGCTATCACAGCGCCTTGCCAAAGGTAGGAGCGGTGTATGAGGAAATCCTGCAGACCTCGCAGAGCATCTCCAGGATGCACCAGTCCTCCTCCTTTGACCTGGCCCTTGAGCAAGGTGAGAAGGCGAAGGGGCAGGATGAAGCGTACCAGGAGAAGCACTTCCTCAATGCCGAGAGCGCCTACGCCGACCTGATGAAGCAGAACGGTGGTCCTCTCACCCCTGGCACCAGCCCCACCCAGCTCGCTGCTCCTGTCTCCTTTGCCACCTCCGACAGCAGCACAGGCAAGGCCATTCCCGACGTCCGGGTGACCCAGCATTTCGCAAAGGAGGGGCAAGACATAGCAAAGCTCCAGAGCACCCCGGCAGCACCCAGTCCCGTGTCCAAGGCTGCCACCACTCCTTACACCTACAGCAAAGGTACCAGCACAGTAACAACAGCGGCGGGTGGCCCTGGGAGCGCGCCACGGAGCTACAGCTCCCCAGCTCCAGAGGCCCCATCCATAGTCAGCAGAAGCTACAGTCCAGTGAAGAGCACTGTCAGCTACGGCTCGCAGACAGAGGACACCAGCAGAAGCAAGGCAGTGGTGGAGATCAGTGTGCAGACAGCCAGGGAGAAGCTCCCGGCCGTGAGCGACAGCAAGCCCCCGCTGCCCAAGACATACCCCTTCTTCAAGAGCTCCAGCCCTCCACTCTCGCCCACCTCCCCCACACAGAGTCCCACCCGCTCCACAAAGGCCACAGCAGAGTTTTCCACACAGACGCAGAGCCCCCTCCTCCCTTATGAGGGTCCCGCTGCCGCTGCTGCCAGCCCCACCACCTCTTCCCCCATGGTGGCACAGGGCACACAGACACCGCACCGGGCGGGCTCACCTCGCCTCACCCGACAGGCCTCCTCACAGGATGCCCCCTTCATGGTGATCACATTGGCGGCCAATGCAGCCAGTCAAACCAAACCGACCAGCTCCGGCTCCTCAACATCCCCAGTCTCATCCCCCACCAGGCCGAGCCGGCAGCTGCCGGCACATGGCTACAGCCAGGCACCGGAGCTGGAGCAGCCAGCAGGTGCCTACATCAGGACACAACCAGTGAAGGAGCATGCCCAGAAGGCGCCCACCGTGACTTCAGCTGCTGACAGCATTGCGGGGCTGTACAGCTGGGGAGCACTCCCCGCGGAAAACATCTCCCTCTGCCGCATCTCCTCCATCCCTGGCACATCTCGGGTCGAGCCAGGGCCCAAGGTGCCGACGACCAACGCCGTGGACTTACGGACCGTGCTGAAGTCCGCTCCCATCATCATAACGGACCAAGGCATGGATCTCACTTCCTTGGCCACTGAGGCCAGGAAGTACTGCCTGACCTTGGACCACATCCCAAGCCGGCAGTCCACGGCCATCCAGCCCTTGATCATCAACCTCAATGCCCAGGAGCAGCCCCACGCCATCATCGCAGCAGCCAGCACCACTGGCCTGGCCATTGCCTCCCCTGTGCTCCCCTCACAGCCCAAGCAGCCTGTGGTCTATGGAGACCCTTTCCAGAGCCGAGTGGACTTTGGGCAGGGGACTGGGAGCCCAGTGTGCTTGGCGCAGGTGAAACAAGTGGAGCAGGGTGTACAGACAGCTACTGTCAGAGCCAGCGGGGCGGCCGGTGGCAAGCCTGAGCCCACCGCTACCCCCCAAACCAAGTTTGCAAGGTACGGCGTGCCAGGCCAGATGGTGAAGAAGGACGTACTCATTGCGCAGGCCAGCGGGCCACAGAATGTTGGTGGCATCCAGCAGCCCTTCCCGCCAGAGCCAGGCTCAGAGCTGTACCGGGCAGTGCCAGTGGAGCTGAAGAGCCAGAGCCCTCTCCTGGCCCTGGGTGGCAAGAAGTCCCAAGTGATGATGGTGCAGATGGAGGAGGCAGCAGCCAGCCCAGTGACCAAAGTGCTGAAGGAGGAAGCACCAACCAATGTGCTGGACCTCACGGGTGTGAAGCCAGAGAGCCAGGTGGCCTGCTGCGACGTGGTCTACAAGTTCCCCTTCGGTGGCAGCTGCACCGGCGCTTTCAATCCCACCTCCAAGATGCCAGAGAAGAAAACTGGGGAGGCAGCAGCACCCAGCCGGAAAGCCAGCGGGACCCTCTACGGCAGCAGAGAGCCAGAGCTGCCAGAGACCTTCCCATATCGGGAGCAGCCAGCTCCGGCACCCGCACTCTATGAGGAGCAGAAGTTTTACCCCACGGGTGCCTTCGGCCGCCTCTACTCCTCCATGTCAGACACAAACCTCTCTGAAATCGGGATGAGTTACTACCCCACGAAGGGAGATCAGCCCTTCCCCTCCCCGGCAGGCGATGCTGCTGTGGACCTCAGCACCATGAAGCACTCCTACAGTGTGGGCTTCGCCGAGGGGGGTTACCTGGGCCAGGGGCTGCAGTACGGCTCCTTCTCGGACCTCCGCCAGCCGGCAGAGATGCTGGGCCACCCGCTCCCAATGCGGAGGTACAGCTCAGTCTCCAACATCTACTCTGACTACCGCTTCTCACCCCGGGGGGACCTGGCCAGCTTCCAGGAGTCCAGCCTGGCCCACTACAGTGCCACCACAGCGCGCGAGATCAGCCGCATGTGCGCCGCCCTCAACTCCATGGACCAGTACGGAGGCCGGCATGTCAACGGCCCTGACATGCTGCCCTACGGCCCCAGTGCCAGACCAGGGGCCACAGGGGGGCTGGCAGCTCAGCAGCAGGGCCCCACACCCCCCAAACCCAGTGGGATGTACAACCCCACCTTTCCTGAGGGGCGGCAGGGCTTCGGCAGCCTGGCGCAATACAACGTCCCTGGTGTCCGCCTCGGCGCTGTCCGGCAGATGTTCCCTTCCACCGCCACCGTGCGAGCCGCCGATGGCATGATCTACTCCACCATCAACACGCCCATCGCCTCCACGCTGCCCATCACCACCCAGCCAGCTTCGGTGCTGCGGCCCATGCTGCGCGGGCTCTACAGACCCTACGGGCCTGGCGGCATGGCGGCCGTCCCGCTGGCCAGCCTGGCCAGGCTGCCGGTTGTCACCCCACGTGTCCCGCTGACGGCACAGGGCCTTTACCGCTACCCAGCCCCTGGCCGAACAGCCCCAGCGGCCTCGCTGATGGAGACACCGGTCTACCTGGGCAAGCCCATCAGCACAGCACCACCGGCAGCGGGTGCTGGTCCTGCTCCCAAAGCTCCTGCCGCACCCACCAGTGGCTTGCAGAGAGTGGAGCCGGTGGTGGCTGCTCCCCGTGCCGAGGGGCCAGCGGCTCCGGTGGCACCAGCGGCTGGCAAGGATGGGGGGCAGGCGGCCGCGGTGCCCAAGCCATCAGTGGAAGGCGCCCAGCGGGAAGAGCGGGAGCGGGAAGAGGAACGGCAGCGCAAGCAGCAGGAGCACGTGCTGCAGCTGGAGCGGGAGCGCGTGGAGCTGGAGAAGCTGCGGCAGCTGCGGCTGCAGGAGGAGCTGGAGCGGGAGCGTGCAGAGCTGCAGCGGCACCGGGAGAAGGAGCAGCTGCTGGTGCAGCGGGAGCTGCAGGAGCTGCAGTGCATCAAGCAGCAGGTGCTGCAGCAGCAGCAGGAGGAGCGGCACGCGCAGCTGGCCTTGCAGCGGGAGCAGCTCGCCCAGCAGCGCCTCCAGCTCGAGCACATCCACCAGCTCCAGCACCAGCTCCAGCAGCAGCTGGAGGAGCAGAAGCGGCAGAAGAATGTCTTCCCTGAGCCTGCCGCCCGCCCACCCGAGGGGCCCACCGAGGTGCCGCGAGGCCTGCCACAGAACGGGCAAGCGTGGCCGCCGCCGGGCCAAGTGCCACCGGAGGGGCCCGCTGGCCCTCGCTACCCTGCACCGCAGCGGCCGCTCAGCAGCTCAGCCTCAGACATGTCGCTGCAAGCCGAGGAGTCCTGGGAGCCCAGCCGAGGCATCAAAAAGAGGAACTCGATGCCACGGCTAAGGGACGCCTACGAGAAGGAGGCAACGCGGGAGGTCTTCGCGGCAAGGAAGACGGCGGACAGCAGTGTGCAGACGGACGAGGAGGATGGCGAGGAGCGGTACCTGCTGTCACGACGGCGGCGGGTGCGGCGCAGCACTGACTGCAGCGTGCAGACAGACGAGGAGGACAGCGGGGAGTGGGAGCAGCCCGTCCGCCGCCGGCGATCCCGGGCCTCGCGGCATGCTGATTCCGGCCCCGAGGGCAAGGCGGAGGGGACAGCCCGCGGCACAGCCAGCGTGGGCATCCAGACCATCAGCGATTGCTCGGTGCAGACAGAGCCCGACCAGCTCCTCCGCGTCTCCCCCTCCATCCACATCACCACCCATGACCCCCGGGTGGAGATCGTGAGGTACATCTCAGCCCCTGAGAAGACGCAGCGAGGTGAGAGCCTGGCCTGCCAGACAGAGCCAGAGCCAGCCCCTCAGCCTGGCGTTGTAGTGCCCCAGCTGACGGTGCCCACCACCATCCCACCCTACTCCACCAACATCCAGATGGTGAGCACAGGTCCCCTGGACCCCCACGCTGTCCGGCAGCAGACCCTGGGCAAGTTTGAGAAGAAGAAGCCGGATCCCCTGGAAATTGGCTACCAGTCCCATCTGCCAGCTGAGTCCCTCTCCCAGCTGGTGACCCGCCAGCCACCCCGCTCCCCCCAGGTCCTCTACTCGCCCGTCTCCCCTCTGTCCCCCCACCGCCTCCTGGAATCTTCCTTCGCCACCAGCGAGCGGCTGAACAAGGCTCACGTTCCGCCACAGAAGCACTTCACCGCTGACTCGGCCCAGCGCCAGCAGACGCTGCCACGCCCCATCAAGACCATGCAGCGCTCCCTTTCTGACCCCAAGCCCATCAGCCCCACCGCTGAGGAGGCCGGCAAGGACAGGTTCTCCCTCTACCAGCACTCGCTGCTCCCTGGCACCCAGGTACGTCAGCATGGAGAACGACTTTGCCCTTGGGGAGCAGCCCCAGGAGGCACCTTGGGACATTTCGGTTTCATTAGTGCTGCAGCAATTAATATTTTAAAAGGCTGGCTTCTCGTGGCTGCTGATGGCAGCTGGTGGGCACTGAGGCATGCACTGAAGCCGGCAGCCAGAGGGAAGCCCTGGAGCTCCACTGGCTGCCAGAGCTGCTGCTGGGTGGCAGGATCAGGGGTGTCCCCTGCCCCAGCTGGGTCACCCTCCTCTCCCAAGGAGTAGCCACTGCACATGGCTCTGGTTTGTGGCATGCACCACACACTGAGGTTGCCTCAGGGTGCCGAGTGCCCAGCAAAGAGCCCTGGGGCAATTCTTGGGGCAGCAGCAGCCGCCAGCCACTCCCTCGAGCCTCTGCCAAGCGCTCGAGGACAGAGAGCCCTTTTTGTGGCACGCGGCGATGCACAGGCGGCCGGCGCGGCGCTTGGCCAGCTGCCACCCCCAGTAATTACTCACTGAAAGCGCCCTGCCTGTTACTTCCATCCTATTTAATGTGCTTTTACATAAATGCCGTGTTCCTTGGTGTATGGGGGAACACGTGCACAGCGGCCACCTCACTGCAACCCAAGGGCGTGGGAGGAGCTCTGCAATGCCTTGGGTGGGGAGGACGTGGGGGAACACCCACCCGCACCCCTTGACCAGGTGTCCCTTTGCTTTGCAGGTTGGGGGGCTGCAGTCAAGCCCACTGGCACGCAAGGTGAAGCGGACGCTGCCCAGCCCACCACCCGAGGAGCCCCACGTCCCCCTGGCCAGCCCGGCTGCCTCCCAGCTCTACCTGAGCAGCCTGGCCACCAAGGCCACTGCACCAGTCACCAAGGCCAGCCTGCTGAAGGAGCTGGACCGTGACCTGAGGCTAGTGGAGCATGAGGCCACTAAGCTGCGGAAGAAGCAGGCGGAGCTGGATGAAGAGGAGAAGGAGATTGATGCCAAGCTGAAGTACCTGGAGCTGGGCATTACCCAGCGCAAGGAGTCGCTGCTGAAGGACCGGGGGGGCCCACGGGACCACCCCTACCTGCGCTGCCCTGGAGACCGCCGCGACTACCTGTCCGACAGCGAGCTGCACAGCCTGCGCCTCGCTGCCTACGACAGTGCTGGCCTGCGCCCCACGCCCACCGGCCAGTACCCCGACTTTACCGCCGCTGCCTCCTACGCCGCCTACCCATACCCTGCGCCACAGGGCCCCACCGCCTTCCCGCCAGCACGCCTGCAGCCCCCCCAGTACCCTGCAGCCAGCACCGCACAGGATGACTTGCCAGCAGCCCCACTCCCTGCCTTTGCCTCATCCGGCACCTTCCCAGCCCCTGGCACCACATACCCAGAGCTGGGCACCCCAGGCCAGCCAGGCTTCCGGCCCCAAAACCCCTACCAAGCCCCGAGCGCCTTTGCCGGGGCAGCCACTGTGCCAGCGGCACAGCCCACCCTCTTCCAGAGCCCAGTGGACATAGCTGGTGGGCACCAGAAGCCGCGGCAGACCTCACTGGCTGACCTGGAGCAGAAGATTCCCACCAACTACGAGGTTATCGGCGCGGCCACCAGCTCCTCCACTGTTCCTGAGGTCACCTTCAGCACCGCACCGGTGAGCGGAGGCTATGAGCAGTACAAGGCACCTGAGGCCCGGCCAGCAGAGAGATCCAGCACAGCACAGGGTGCCTCGGCCAGCTTCTCTTCTGAGTCCCTCTACACCAGCCTGGAGCAGAACATCCCCCGTAACTATGTGATGATCGAGGACATCAGCGAGCTCACCAAAGAGAGCCCGGCGGTGGAGGGGCAGAAAGTGGAGCCAGTGGTCACAGGCACTGACAGCCGCCATGGCAGAGAGAAGAGCGACCTGGGGGACACTGAGAGCTCCAGCCGGCCCTGCTGCTACACCAAAGCCGAGGAGGAATCTGAGGAGGACATCTATGACCACCATGGCCCCGACTATCGAGGGAAGAACAGCTACCACCGGGGCATAGAGAGCAATGGCAGGGTGTCGGGGAGCTCTACCAGCTCATCCTACTACTACGGGGATAGCGAGTACCGGCACTCCTCACGGGGGGACAAGCACGTCTCTGGTGCAGCACTACCGAAGCATTCATCCAAGAACCTGGCACCCGCCGTCATCTCCTCCAAGCGCAGCAAGCACAGGAAGCAGGGCATGGAGCAGAAGATATCTAAGTTCTCCCCCATTGAAGAAGCCAAAGACGTGGAGACGGACTTGGCCTCCTATGCAGTGACAACCTCGGTCGGCAGCAGCAATGTGGCCTCCAGGGCCAAAAAGCTGCAGGATGAGATCACCTACGGCCTGAAGAAGAATGTTTATGAGCAGCAGAAGTACTACGGTGTCTCCAGCCGGGATCTGATGGACGAGGAGGAGCGGGTCTACTCCGCTGGCAGCAGAACCCGCTCCTCCGGCTACGGGGTAGAAAAGCCCCCCAGCCGGGAGCCGGGCGGCCGGAGCAAGTCCTACGAGCGGGAGGGTGCAGAGCGCATCCAGAAAGGCGGCTCCAAGCCCTCATCCCTCAGCATGAGCCAGAGTCGCGGGCGGCCACCCATCCGCACGCAGCCCTCGGAGGAGGAGAGCCCCGTCAGCCCCCTGGGGAAGGCGATGGCAGGGTCGCGCGCCACAGGGGGGCCCGGCCCCCAGTCTTCGGGGGACCCCTGCTCCCCGTTCTGCTCCAGCCACTCGTTGCCTGATGTGCAAAAGCACATCAAAGACGTGCCAAGGAGTCACTCGTACAAGCACGAGGAGGGCTACGGCATGGACGATGCCCATTGCGTTGTCTCAGACAGTGAAGGTAACGGCTCCCCGTGGTGACCACCCCAGAGCATGGCACTTCCCCGGGGCATGCCTGTCCGCTCGTACGCAGAGACACTCTCACCGCCTCAGTTTGCTTGACACGTGCCTTCCTACCCCCTCCCCGGGTGTTCGGTGTCAGCCGGTCCTGCGCGGTGCCCCACCATGCCGTGCCCATCCCGTCCCCGCCGGCACGGGCTGTTCCCCTGCACGCGTGCCCGGTGCTTGCCTCTCCTGCCTCCTTGCATGGCTTCTGCCCAGGCAGCCTTGAGCGAGAGATTGACTGTGGTTTGTTTTTGGTTTCTGAAGCCTATCATTTGGGTCAGGAGGAGACAGACTGGTTTGATAAGCCCAGGGAGGCGCGGGCAGAGAGGGTCAGGCACTATGGTGGCCACTCTTCCTCGCAGAAGAGACCCCCGGTTAAGCACACCTACCATGACTACGACGAGCCCCCAGACGAGGACCCGTGGCAGCACGATGACTACCCCCAGCACCGCGAGCACCGGCACCACGGGGAGTACGGGCGCCATGCTGGCACTTCCCGGCACGCCGGCGATGAGCCCCCACGCCGCTCAGCCAAGCAGCACCCACGAGAGACCAGCCGCCATGAGCCCCGCAGCCACGAGCCCCGTGCTGCCCCCAAGAAGGCACAGCAGCCTGAGCCCCGTGCGCCCTACGGCCCCGGCTCCACTGACTACGCCCCGCCATCCCGCCCCGGTGCTCACCACCATGGTGCCGAGACTCCCAAGGCACAGAAGCCTCCCCAGCCACACGGGTCAGCCACCCCAGCGCCGAAGCCGGAGCCCCTCGCACACCCGCAGCAGCCGGCGGCCAGGCAGCAGCAGGCTGGGCAGCAGGCAGCACGGCAGCAGGCAGCAGCACGGCAGGCTGCCCAGCCAGCAGGCTCAGCACAGCCTGAGGCCAGGGCCAAGACACAGGGACCCCCGTCGGCCCGGCCACTGCAGCAGCAGCCAGGGCCAGCCCAGGCGGCAGGGAAGGCACCCGCCACGCTCCATGCACAGCCAGGCGGGCACCCAGCACCGGCGGTAAGTATGGGCTCAGCCAGCTCTGCCCAGGACCAGCCTGGCAGGCCATGGCCAGGGGCTGGCAGGGGAAGGGTTGGGGATCAGAGCCGTGGGGCAAGGTGTAGCCCACCTATGTGCCCCCCATGGCCACCGCTGGGTGCCATGGGAGCAGCCATCCCCTCAAGAGGACCCAGGAAGGGACATCTTCTCCCAAGCAATAAGTGATAGGGCAAGAGGAAATGGCCTCAAGTTGTGTCAGGGGAGGTTTAGGTTGAACATGAGGAGCAACTGCTTCACCACAAGGGTTGTCAAGCCCCTGCCCAGCGTGCCCAGGGCAGTGGTGGTGTCTCTGTCCCAGGAAGGGTTTAAAAGCCTTGTAGATGTGGTGCTGAGGGACATGATTTAGTGGTGACCTGGCAGTGCTGGGTTAATGGTTGGACTCAATGATCTTAAAGGTATTTTCCAACCTAAATGATTCTATGATTCTATGCCTGGATCTCTTGCTGCCTCTTTTGGGGCTGTGGAGCAGTGTTTGGGGAGTTTGGTGTCACCTCTTGGCCCAGACCACCCCAAAGGATATTCTGTTCAGGAGAGTGAGCCCTGAGAGCTATTTTCACTATTCCAGCCGAAAGTGGAGCAGACGGACGCATCCAGAACCGCAGCGAAAGCGCCACAGCAGCCAGGGAGAGCACCCACAGCGCAACCCCTGGGAGCAGCAGGTCAGCGGGCCTGGTGACACGGTGCCATCCCCCTCTGTGCTGGCTGCTTGGTGCCCTGGGGCACATCCCCTGCTAACGGTGGCTTCATTTGTTCCCCAGCAGACAGCAAAGCCGGTCCGAGGGCAGCCGGGCCACGTGGTCCCGCTGGCATGGCCACGGGGCAGCCCGGGGGGGAAGGAGAGAGTGTCTTCTCCAAAATCCTGCCGGGGGGGGCAGCGGAACAAGCAGGCAAACTGACTGAAGGTGAGGGGCCGGAGTTGTGACGCTCTTCTGCACCGAGACAGGGTCGGGTGCCATTGGGGTGGCTGGGTGCAGCCAGTGGGATTCGGTGCCCCTGTGGTTTGGGGCCCGGGGTGGTGGGTGTGCCCAGGTAGATGGGGGGGCCCAGGGCAGTTGCAACGTGCTGACACCTCTCCTGACTTCCCCACAGCGGTGTCGGCTTTTGGCAAGAAGTTTACTTCATTCTGGTGAGAGAACGGCACAAGGTGAGTGCAGCCGGCACTGGGTGCTGCGCCGCGGGCTCTCCTCGCCTTGACTGTGTCTGACATTCTCCTGCTCTCTCCTGTTCCCTCCCACCATAGGAGTTTGGGAAGCCAGTTGGAGATCAAGTCGTTGCAGTGGAAAAACCTATGAAGAAGCCAGTGAATTGAGGTCGCAGCGTGGGACTCTGAGTATAACGGTGAGCGTCTGGAGCAGAGCCAGTCCCCTCCATTGCACCGGTCCCCTCCATTGCACCAGGTCCCTCTGCCATGCCATGCCTGGGGCTCCCGCCGTGCCCCAGGCACCCACTGAGCACTGTCCTGCCACGCCTCCATTCCCCAGGGTGACAAGGACACAGTGCAGCCCCATCCCCTTCACACTGGGCCACTTGTCCCCATCCTCATCCCCCGGTGCCAGCCCCAAGCCAAGGTGCTGGGGCTTGGCCTTGTTCCCCGCTCTCAGCAGCGCCGCGTGGGCCAAGGCCATGTGGATGGTGGTGCAGACCCAGGGTTTGCAGAGAAGGTTTGGGCGGCCCGAGCTCTGTGCCGGGAGCCTGTCCAGCGCGGGGGCGGCAGCAGCTGCTCTGCTGGCAGCGCCTCTTGGCTCACCGCCGCCCGTTTGCTTGGGCCGGTGCTGCTGCTCGGCAGGGTCCCCTCCGTGGGGACGTCCCCGCTCAACCTAACACCTCTCTCTCTGTCTCTCACAAGCTTTTGAAAGCAGGGCGATCCCTGGATGCTGGACCAAATGGTGGCTGAGCGGGGACCTGGCGGACAACCCGGGGTGGGTGCCCCCACGCGTGGCGAGCAGCTCCGGCGCAGCACACGGCGAGCCCCGGCAGCCGCTTTGAGGGGATAAGCCTGATCCAGACCATCGGGTCAGGCTCTGTAGGTGGGCTGCGGCCCTTTCTCAAGATTATACGCAGAGTTGCTCCCTCCGCACCCCAGCTCTGGCCTCTTCATAGGTTTTTCCCCCCCCTGCTGTGAGCTGAGGGCTGGGTGCCGTGGGCACCATTCCTCCTTCCCAGCCCCATCCGCCCTGCCGGGGCCGTCCCCGTGGCCCCCTGCACTGCGGCCCGCTCCCAGCCCTGCCAGGGAGCCCCCAGAGCATGTCAGCTAGGACCTAACACTGTTTCACTACCGAAATACGAGGCCATAGGACTCTTGACAGGCGGCGCAGCCGGCCTTTGCCGACGCTTTGCCGGCTGGGCGTGCGCCCCGAAGCCATCGGAAGCATCTAAAGGGCGGCGCTTGCCCTCGCCACGCAGCCAGCGCGCCCGCCACTGGGCACCCCTTTTCTTTCAAGAACAGCCTTAATCATCCCACTTTGATTTCTGTGTATACCTCATCCGCACTGGGGAGGGTGGGGGGGGGGCACGGGGTGTTGTCAGGGAGGGGGTCCTTTTTTCTCAGTTTCTTTGGGTTCATTTTATTTTGGTTTCAGGTTTTGATTTGGTTTTTTTTCTAAACTTTATACCAAATCCTCTTCCCTCTTTGCTTTGTGCGATGAGTTAGCACACGGGCTGTCGTCTGTAGAAGCAATAGAGTGCAGGAGGCTACAAAAGAGCACAAATCCCATGGAACAAGATCAGGAGAGCTTTGCCTCCAGCAGTATCCTTCCTCTTACTGTGCAATCCAAGTCCTTCTCAAGCCATTTCGCGGGGACGGCCGGCGCGGCAGCCGGCGGCCAAAGCCCACTTGCCCTGCCAGGAAGGGGTTCCCCAGGTGGGGGGGGGCAGCCCGAGGAGGGGGCTCGCCAGCGTGCAGCTGCCTGCGCCCCACCACCTCCCTGCCGCTGGCAGCACCCCCATCCCTGGTACCCCCTGCCGTGGGTGGCAGCCGCCCGCTCACCCACCCACCTGATGTTCTATGCAACGAAATAACACGACTCCAGAACAAGACCTGTGAATAGCTAATCGGTTCAATGTCGCGCCTAAGGGTTTCATCGCAAAGCGTGCCGCCGAGCGACCCGATAACTACTCTTTATCGACCACCCATGCGTATGAATTCGTGGCATGTTCGACCCACGGAGGGCCACTTTGCCAAAGGGCAGCCCTAGCGCCCGTGACCGTCTGTCCCGTCGTAGAGCATGGCTTGCTACTTCTCTGCACGGTTCCACCCGCCTTTCAGTGCTTGCTGTTCTTTGCCTGGACTTTTCTTTTTTAATTTTCCATCAGTCCATCGCTGTACTGAAAAGCTCTTAGCAGATTTATGCACTTGTTATCAAGGACCTGGTCGCCATGGGAAGCCCATGCTCCCTGGCAGGTCTCTCACAGGGGGCTCTGCCTGTGCCCAAGGCTGGGAGAGAGGCCGGCGGCCGTGGGACAGAGGGGAGAGTGATGTTCCTGTGGGGCTGCCCCACAGAGGAGAGCCCCAGCCCCGCACACACCTGCCACCTCTCCCCACCGATGACAAGTGCATAGCCTGAGCGTGCCTCCTCTGGGCCCCCGGCCCCGCCACTCCTCGCGCTGTAAATACTTGTACAGTGTGTAAATCGCACGCGGGACCGAGACCCTTGCCGGGGACCGTCTCGCTGCCCGAGCACATCCACCACCTTGCCTCTGTGCCCACCAGGACTAGGGGCCTGTTGCCTCCCCTGCTGGGCCAGGCCCCCAGCCCAAACTATGGCAGCCTTGCCAGCCGGGGCAAGGGGACAGAGGGTGCAAAGACAAAGGGCCGAGCGCGGCCGGGCGCCGTTTCCAGCGGTAAGTGCGATGCCGGGTGCGCTCCCTCTGAACATTGTGACGGTGTGCGTGTCTGCTGTGCTCTGTGCCACCCGTAGTGACCCCGTACCGTGCCGTACCGTGCCGTACCGTGCCGTACTGCCCCCGCCACTGTGTCGTGACTCCCTCCCAGAAGCTGCCCCCTCACCAGGTGTTTCTGTGGGAACAGAATAAAAAAGGACTTGACACAAACTATGGACTGGCCCTGATTCCTGCCTACTGCGGTGGGGGGTGCAGGGTGGCCTGGACCACCAGTACAGTGGGAGCAGCTGGGTGGAGCCCCATGGACCTGGCTTGTGCCAAGTGCCAGTGGGCTCTGGCCCGCATTTGGGGCTGCTGGGCTGAGGGAACCCTGTGGGACCCTAAGGGCCTGATTCCCCATACACATACAGGGCTGCTGGGCTGAGGGGTCCCTGTGGGCTCCCAAGGGCCTGATCCTCCTTGTCTCAGCCACTGGGCTGTGAGGTCCCTGCGGGTACCAAGAGGCCCTATCCTTTGTCGGCCTGGCTGCAGGGCCGGGGGGGTCCCTGTGGGCCCTGCAGGCCCCATTCCCCCAGCCTGTGCACAGAGCCGCTGTGCTGCAGCCACCTGCCGAGAAAAACACTCCGGAGCGGCCCAGCGGCGGCGGGACCCCGCTCTGGCCCCGGGGCACGGCTTCAAACGGGAGCCCGCGGATACGGCGGCGTCTCTGGGCTGGAGCGGCCGCCGGGGGGTCCCTGTGGGCCCTGCAGGCCCCATTCCCCCAGCCTGTGCACAGAGCCGCTGTGCTGCAGCCACCTGCCGA
>JAVSBS010017248.1:0-11438 GCA_033124195.1 Coracias cyanogaster
CCAGTTATCCGGAGGGCTCTCTGTTGCACACTGTCATGTCTCACAGGTTTCTGGCTGTTTTCTTAGTCTGAATTTATGTAGCACACACAAAAGGAATCAGGAACCTTTCCATGTCCTCCAGGTCCCTATTGCAAGGAGCATATCTGCATATGGAGCTACGTAAATACTAAGAGAAGAGTTTATACATATATATTTATGTATATAAACACAGATAACTTCTGTTTGTTCAGGAATGACACTCAAGCCCCACATTCCCAGCCAAACTGATGCTTTCCAGCCACCACCGTAAGACCCTGTTCTGCATTAATGGGGCTGGAGAAACCTGGGATTGTGCAGGACAGAAATCAGAAACAGCAGAGACAGTGGAGGAGAAAGTGAAAAAGGAAACAAACAAACCCAAAGCAACAAAACAGAGGGGAAATGTGTATTTCAGGCAAGGTAAAACGCTGAGAATACAGCTGATTTGGGGCCAATGCAGCCTATTAACAAAGGGACCTTCCCCAGAGGTGGGGTGGGCACAGCAGCGTGCCGCGGTGGGGACCTTCGTACCCTGGCTCTGCAGGGCCCCCGGAGGAAGCACAGCCAGAGCAGCGGCCAAACATACCAGGGTGACCTCAGCATCTGCCTCGGCTTTTCACAGTCCACCCAGGCTTGTAAACGGGGCCCACGCATTGCCTAGCAAACAGCCACGACCAAACTGTCTAGAAACGACCAGGTTGAAGGCAACATGCCGTCGGTCTGCACTGCCTCTGCCTGCTGAGAAACTGGGTGAGTGCTGCCGGTGAATCCCAGGGCCACAGGACGTGGTCCAGGGAGATGCATCTCCAGCGCCCAGGTTCTCGGCACTGCAGGGCATCCCCACCACCCTCCACCCAGAACTGCAGCCCCCTTCTCCCGGCACATCACGCACCATTCCCCTCCCCTGCCCCAGACCGAGGTGTGCAGAGCTGCACCTAAAGCAAACTGCTCTAAGGGAGACATGCACAATTAACCCTTCCGAGATAAAGGTTTAACCCTCTCCTCGCACAGGGCAGGCAGGGAGGAAGCAGTTGGTATTGTCATCCACCACAGTAAAGCACAACCAATCTGACTGAAAAGGAACCAGCGCAGGGCTCCTGCCTTTCCACCACCCCCTTCCTAACTTGCAGCAAAGAGTGTTGCTTTTCGACCTGGTTTTTGTCCATCTCTCCCTCCCCTTCCAGACCATAACATTGGCGGTATCTGCTTCCCCTCCACTCCCCTTCTCTCTCTTCTCCTGAATAAAAGGCAGAATCACAACCGGCAGCTCTCTCTGGGTTTTAAGGTAATGCCGATGCCCAGGAAAGCGAGCTCTGAGCGGTGCAGAGAGCAGCGGTACCTGGCACATGAGCTCTCCTCACAGGTGAGGGGGGATTGTGGCTGTGTTTAGGCAGCCAGCATCCCTGTGCCAGGATCTACAGCAAAAACCCTCTATAAAACTCTCTGCAATGCCCCCCCTCCAACACCCCAGTCAAACAGCCTGATTTCCTCCCTGATTTGGACAACGTGACCTCTAAAGAGCCACTTACCTGTAGCAGCATGGAGAAGTGATGGCAGGACGATCAGAAGCAGCCTCATGTCAGCAGCCGCTGGCAGGGCAGCCCCGACCTGAGAGGCTCCAAAACCTCCTGGGCTGCTGGGCAGAGGGAAGGGACAGCAAGGACGCTGCGGGTCCTATCCTGCTAACATCCACGGATGCACAGACGTCTCCCGGGAGCACATGTACCAGCACCGGCGATGCCACAGGTTGTCACCACGTGCTGTGTGGCCATCGCTGTGCCGGTGACAGTGCCTGTGCAGCAGCAGCTGGGCACATCTGCAGCACCTCGTAGACTGCGCGGGACTCTGCACGTCAAATCCAGCGAGCGAAGGGACGTGTGTGGCAAGGAGGGAAGAAGAGAAGGGAATTAATCCAGTCCTTCGAGCAGGAGGGTGCAGCCTTTTGCTGAGCTCCCCTCCTTGGGGGCAGCATGGGGCTGGGGTCTCCCACCTGCCCACCCCAGGGTGCAGACCCCAGTGGAGCCCAGGACCAGCCTAGGGAAGAGGAGGAGAAATAGAGGAGAAGGAGGAGGGCTATTCCTCTCCGAGAGGCCCTCTGCTGGGTTTGCAGTCGGTACCTGCATCCACCCGTGTCCAGTGGCCCGATGGACACAACCCGGTGGTGGCATCCACAGGGATCTCTGCCGCGTCCTGGCACAGGGACACGGCCCCAGTGGGGACCAGCCCCAAGCCCCCATCTGTGCTCAATTCAGGGTACTCGGGCTTTGTGGGCTGTGGGTATGGGCATGGGCATCTCTCTCTCCCCACAGATGCTGGGGTCCCCCATACCATCTCAGACTCCCTTTGTCTCATCTACCCCTCCCAGGCCCCACCGTGGACACCCTGCCCCTGTCCCAGGAGCATGCTGGGGTGAGCAGAGAGGTGGCTGTCCCCAGGCAGCCTGTCTGTATCTATCAGTGGCTCTGAAGTGTCCAGGATGGCACAGCCACCCTTGCTAGAGGCTCCTGCTGCAAGGAAACCCTGAGGACCAGGACAGTGGGAAACACGGGAAGGGGAGTCCCAGGGACAGAACAGCTTCTCAGGCTCAAATTCACTCCAGCCCTGAGGAAGAGGGAGAGGAATCACTGCAGAGTGGGATGGAGGAGAGAGGGTCCCGGTCAAAGAGCAAACCCCGACCTCCACAGCCTGGCTCTCCCTGCTCAGCTCCTAGCTCATGTGCACAGCAAGTACTGGTCGCCTTGGAGTCTCCTTTCCCTGGCATTTCCAAAGGCTTGTTAGTGGTCCAGAATATCTGTAAAGATTTAACCCTTCCTGCTGCTGGAAAGCAAACTTTGCCTAGGTCACAGGACCCACCGTCCCACCTCTCCTCAACCTGATGATGTAAGTGCGGGGGATTAAATGACATACATATCCCCACATTTCTTTACACATTCCTGTTAACATATTTAAAGCTTATCAGCAAACTTAAAATTCTTGTTGACCTGTGTAAAACAACCCAACAGCTATTTCCAACTGTCAAATCCCATACAGCTTCCAACCCACCATTGGAGCCTCCTCCCCCTGGGAAACCCAGCAGGAGCCAAGGGGCACCCATCTCCTTCTACATACATCCTGTGTTATTGCTCTTCACCCAACCTGCTGCCCTTGGCCCTCTCCGGGGTATCTCCATGGGCCATGTTTGCTCTGGCCTTTGACCACCTTTCAGGACTCTCAGAGCCCTTCAGCTTTCTCCCCCATGTTCCTGCAGGCTGTCAGTATTGTTACACCGAGTTTGTATTGCTTAACGTGAGCTTTGTTAGTGGGCCAAAACATTTCCACCCTTTGGCAGCAATCTTCACTGAGCTCTTGGGGACGAGCCTCCCACCAACTACCCAGATGATGTATGGGTGTTGGACACCTCCCCACATGCATTAAATCTCCGGGCTGTGAAGCCCAGCAATATGTTATGACACAGAGCCCTGAGGGGCTCCGAGAGGACTTGTGCAATTGCGTGGCATAGATTTACATCCCAGGATTTTAAAAGCATAACCTCTTTGCAGTCATCTGCTGGGCAGCCTTCCCTCTGGCACAGCCCCACACCGCACCTTCCCCACCAGAGCTGTCCTTGCCGCCTCCCTGGATAATGTCACTTTGCAGCAAATCAAGCCAGACTTTCCCTTTTACTTTGTTTTCCACCCATGCCAAATCCCTGGGTTCTCACTCCAGCCTGGCTTCTCCAGTGCTATTTTCCCCTCCGTTGGAGGCGAGTCTCTGCCTGTGTTGGAGGCCAGGAGCTGCACACCACTGCCTGGCCCTGCTCTCCTGTGGACATTGGGCAGGTCACTGTCAGCTGCTTGTGCACACCCCGCTCTGCTCTCAGCAGCCTCTGCCTTCACCAAGGCAGCTGACCCAGCCACGGTGGGACCTGATTGCTCAGATGAAATGGTTAGTCTGGGGCCATTGCTGGCCTTGTTCATCCCTCTAACAGCGGCCACAGCCTGGGAAGTGGGATGCTGAGCTCAGCAGAGCAACCATGGTTCAGTGTTTGATACTCCTCAGCTGGAGAAACTGCCTCCAGAAGAGCAGGCTGAGAAGGCAGATGTGAAGCTGATCCCTGAGTCAGCAGCCTCTTCTCGCCCATCTGCCCACTCTCAGCCTCCTGCCAAAGGGGCAGGATTCCCCTCCCATCCCAGCCTGAGCACACCAGGGCCAGCAGCAGCTTCGTGCCTGAACTGTAGCAGATTCCCGACCAAGCTCAGAATCTTCAGAGCCCAGCTCAGAGCAGCCTTTGAAACATCCCTGGTCTGTGGGTGTAGCCTCTGGTGCTACCCAGCATCTCTGCTTCTCCTACCAATGCCTCACCAGCCGGGCACAGGCTCCACTTCCTTCTTCAGAGGAGGCAGAGCATAGACCCTCCACAGCCGCATCCCATGCTCGCGAGACTCTGCATTCCTCCTCTGTCCTCAGACCTAACCCTCCAGGCAGAAAGGAGATGGAGAAGAGGACAAATAAAAGAAGGTACAACTTTAACTGGTGCTTTGAAATGTAAAAAGGGAACCTGGGCAAAGTTCAATCCCATTATCACCCATATTAACAGCAAAAAGGAGCTAGAGGCAGCGAACATGAAAACACCTTCCTCCAAAAAATTCATTTATTAGCTGGAAGAAGAGAACAGGTTTGAGAGCCTGCCAAGTAACAAGCAAATGGGCAGGAGAAGCCTTTCTCTGCTGAACTATAAGAAAACACAGCAGTAATTAACAACGCACACAGCTGTACATGGTCTTCCCCCTGGACAGTCCATGTACACACACAGCCTTGTCTGCTTCTCTAGTATGGACAACACTAGAGAATATCACCGGGGCTGCAGCAGGGCCAGCAGGAAGGTGTTGCCCTCCACGTGTGAATCCCCACAGAGCTGCCTGTTGTCCTGCGCTTCTCCTGTGCATTATCGCTTTTTAACATGCTGGAAGATTGCATGAATCTGACCAAAGCCTGGAGGTAAGTGAGGTCAGACAGGTCCCTGCTGGGAGGAGAAGGATGGGGGAACTGGAAGAGGTAGGAGACAAAGTCTTCCTTAGGAGCAAGGACACGTCAGTGCTCTGCTGCTTAATGAGATTCATACTCAAGGTTTGGATGAGTCATTAATAAACTCCAACACTGGTGGCATAAAGAGATCGGTCGGGGTGTCAGCTCCAGCCAGGGCGGGATGTTCTGCCTGCTTGCTCTCTTCTGTGGTCTCAGCTGAGCACTTCTTCCCTCTGTGGTTTCTTCTCATCCACTTGGTCCGGATGTGGCCGTGCTTCAGCGCTGCTAATTTCATTCTGTGGGCTGCAAAGCCATTTGAGGTGGAAAACCCCCAACGCTGATGGAAATTTTAGCTGGTTCTGCTACAAAACAGGACCAAAGAACATTTCCTTGCAGCACAAAGGCTGTTGCCTACACATGCTCTGTGAAACAGGGTAAGTGCTAGTGCATGGTAGGCCAATACACCTCTGACTGTGAAGTTCTCAGTTTAATGCACCCTGTGCCAGGCAGCATCAGTACAAGTGCCATCACACACCCCTGAGGAGATGCTGCAGGGCTTGCTGGGTGGCTCTGTGCAGAGTCCACTGCTCAGGGAGGCAGCCAGGTCAAGGCTGGTCTCCACCACCGCCCAGCTTGCCTCTGCCATGGGGCAGCCCCCATGAATACATAACACCACCTCAGCAGGACAGCCACCCAGGGGGTGAGTAGAAATGGAACCATTATAGAAGTCAGACTCCCCAGAGAAATAAGAATTCATAAAGAGAAATGCATGGTTGAAGCTAAAGAGAAACATTAGCTTTCCTCGAGTTAGCATTTGCATTGTAAAGCAGCTGACCCCTGATCTTCTATGAGCTTTTACCAACGTTCCCATCTGCTGTGCCCAGGCTACAAGAGGCAGGGAGGAAGCCCAGGAACCTGCAGTGCTCACAGCTCCCGGAGCTGGGCAGGAGCATGGCTGCAGGCAACAGAGCTATAAATATTCCAGTGAAACAATCACCTCACTCATTTATGGATTAAACTCTGAGAGGGGAACAGAACCAGCTTCACCAGTGACCAACCGGAGCAGAGGTGGAACAGTCTGTAACTGCTCTGGGCTGTGACACGGTTGGGAAGAAGTGGAACAAATGGCTAAAGCTGGGTGAGCTGGCACACCCAGCTCTGCGTTCCTTCCCAAACTGTCCAGGATTTTTACTGTAATGCTATCAATCATTAAACCCTTGTTTGTCACCTGGTGTAAGCTTATTGCCTTCCCTATTTTGTCTAGATAACCAGAAAAGCCTGACAGCATCACAAATTCTAGCTCTGATGGTGACACCTCTATGAAACAAAGCACCTGCCTGTAAAACCTGCTTCTCCCAGAAACCACCTCCAGGAATTGCAGCCCCAGCTCCCCACGCAAAAGCAGCCCTTGCAATAATAATCAAGTGTTTCACAAACATCATTAGAACTAACTTGCCAACGAACAGAAATAATTATCAGATAATTGCTTCATGGACTGCCAAGCAAGGAAATGAGGAATAGTATTTTCTCCATGTTAAACAAGCAGAGAAACAGAAGCACAAAAGGAGCTTTTTAAGGCCATACAAAGGGAAGGCTGAGGAGAAAGATGGCCAGGCTGATTTCACACCCACCTCCTGCTTGATCATCCTCCTGCTGGGGACTGAAACCCCTTCCCGAGGCCATGGCTCTGGAGCCTTCCACCTTGCTGCTGAGCCACCCAGCCCTGGCACTAGCTCTGCTCCTGGTGTCCTGCTCACACAGCACGGCCTGGCACCTCGCTGCTCCTCGGGCAGGGCTCCAGCGCCCACCCCTGAGCATCTCAGGAGAGCTCTGGAGCACCTCTCCTCAACGGGCCCGGAAGGGGAACCACCCCGGGGCTGCTGCTTCCACCCTCTCCCCCAGGTGCTGCTGCTTCCAGCGCCCCCCGCAGCCCGCCCCTGCTCCCCGGCCGCCGCGCCCGCCGGGCTGCGCGCAGGATGCGCGGAAGATGCGCGGAGGCGCAGTGCCACCTACGGGCAGCGGGGCCGCGGCTCCTCGGGGGGAACCGCTCGGGATGAGCCGGGACAGGTCTGGGGCTCTGCGGGTAGCGGGTGATGCAAGTGAGGACAGCCGCTTTCATGGCGCTCCAAGAATTTTCAGTCGAATTTAATTACCTTCCTTCTTCCCCTTCCCTTTGGCTGTCCCCGATCAAATTAAAACAAACAACCCCCAGCAGAGTGTTTGTGACGGGAATCGCGTTGGAGACTAATTAAAGCCCGATGATCGCCGCCGAGATGAGCCTGGCAGACGTCGCGTTGGGCGGCACCAGGACCCGCGACACGCTCGGCGCTGGATGCTCCCGACGGCAGCTAATTAGCTGCACGCTACTGATGCTTCGGAACGCTGCCTCGTCCTGCCCGGGCTGCCGGCCGGTGCGGAGGGAGCTGGAGGGGGAACGCGTGGGTCTCAATTAGCTTCAGCAACAATTTAATGGACTAATTAATAAACCCAGGCGGCATCTTCTCTAGGATGCTGCTGAGCCTGGCAGGGCGAGCGCTGCGCAAAGGTCTGCCATCTGCCTTGGAGCTGGGGAGCAGGCAGGGAGCTTGCCTCAATGCTTCTGCCAGCAGAAGCCAGTCTGACCCCTTTCGCTACGTGATGCTCCTCACACGGTGGCTTAGGCCGGCCCTGGGTGCCTGTCCCTGCTCCAGCCCAGCGTGGCCTCCTCAGTCCTGCCCCGGTGTCCCCTCTCACGCAAACCTCCAGGTCTGACCTTGGTAAGGAACAACCCCAGCTGCCTCCTCTCGGGGTGATGCCACGCACCCCTGGCAAAGCCTCGCCACCCTGGCTGAGCATCCCTTGTGGTGCGCTGGTCCCCAGCCCCGCGGTCCCCAGCAGCTGGGCACAGCCTCCCACGGGAGCCACAGCTCAGCAGCTCCTGTCCCCAGGTACACATCACCACGGGGCTCAGCACAGAGCTGCGCAGAGCAGGTTTCGAGCCCTGGATCCTCATGTCTCAGCAACCTGCCTGGTGAGGAGTGGCCTGTGGGAGCTCTTAACATCTGCCTGTGGTTGCATCTGCTAATGGAGAATTAGGGCGGAGGATTCAGGGGGGGGGTTTCAGAAAGGCTGCTCATGAGCCTTTGCAGGTCAGGCAATGGCAAAGGGAGGACCAACAGCCACCAACACCAGAAATAAAGAGATTTGCAGGCGTTTCGTGGCGGAGCGGTGACGTGGAGCAAGTCATGTGTGAACCACCCGTGACCCAGCCCCCTGGCAGCCTTCCCCTGTCCTCGGGGATGTCCTTGTTATGGCGTCAATGAAGTTACTAAATTATTCCTCTTTCATATTGCTGCAAATCAATGCGTCCTGGTGCTGTCATTTACAAAAGGCTGGTTTCAGTATTTTAGTTGGGAGAGTCCTCAAGGGGAGCTGGGCTCATTAATTAAATACATTTAATCAATCTGGCCTACGAGGGCACTGGTTATTTATTCATCAGAGGCTGCACAGTGCAAACCGGGTGATCTGAAAGGCAGTAAATAAACATGTAAACGAAATGCTGAGACAGCAGAGCTTACTTGTGCCTGGGAGATTTCAGAGCTAGGTCAGATAATATGGGATCATATGTTTAATTTAACAAAACCCATTAAAAAAGTGAACTTGCAACGAGCAACACCCCAGGGCTGGGGAGCAGCCGGCACAGCCAAGCCAGGGCTGGGGCTGCCGCGGGCACCGACCCTGCGGGCTTTGGGGTCCGGGCAGGAGCCTGGGGGCTGTGAGTGCCCAGCCCCTGCCCTCTCCCCACCATCGCACCCGTGTCCTGCTGTGCTGGGCCCAGCTCCACGCACGCAGAGGGACGTGGGGACATCGGGGAGAGGGGAGCAGCAGCTTTGCTCCGTGCCCAGCTCACGCCAGGCAGGCGGAGCCATGGGCATGTGTGAGACTAAAGCCTGGCCTTGGCTTCCTGCAGGTTTATCTGCTCGGCTGCCTCCGCTGTGGAGGAACTGGCAGCGTCGCCTTGCTCCCGTGTTCCTGCGAAGTTAATTACAATGAGAGCCTTTGAGGAATTGGAGAAGAGGAAGATTGCAGCTGATGGAAGTGGAAACAAAGGAGGTTGGATATGTCCCTTTTCAGCTCACTCTTTGCAGAATTGTTCTCCGCTTTTCTGGAGAAATGCCGTGGGAGCCAGGCTGGCAGGGAAGCAGATGATCTTCCTTCAGGTCTGCCTAAGCCCTGGTTTTACCATTGTTGGAAACTAGAGTAATTTCAGCATGGTCTTCAGTGCAAAGACTTGCAAATTAGTGCTGAATAAAACATTGATGGTCTGAGTGAGGCATTTCCGAATCGTCAGTCCAACAGGTTTGCTGCATCTCACACTTTGGAAGAGTTTATGTGTTCCTTCTCCTGCCTCGGTTTTCACCCCCAAGATGATGGATTAACCCCCACTGCTCTGGGATCACCAGGGAGCATTTCTGAAGCAAAGACAGGGGGTTCCTGTGCCTTGAGGGCAGGGGGCAATGCCTTCCAGGCAACCTTTGTGAGCTTTAACCAGCCCCTGGGGATGCTCCCGGCAGGGTCTGAGCAGTGCCACCGGGATCTGGGGCTGCCACCGATGGCACAGCTAAATACATGGAGGAGTGTGTGTGAGTGCGGCCAGAGAAGGGAAAGTGTAGTGAGACCCCTGCAGGTGTGGATGAAGGTGTGAAGTGAGCCAGGCAGCCGAGATTTCAGAGCTTGTGGCACAGGGAGCAGATCAGTGTGGACTGGGATCTGCGCAGGAGAAGGTCCGGGCCCCACACTTGCCCTTAGGAGGAGCAGGGTTTGGTGCCAGTGCCATGGGGCAAGAGGCAGCTCCCTGCAGGGAGGACGGGAGGAGGATGAGGTGCCACCTTGCCTGGTGTGCCCAAGAAAACAGCCATGCTCTTGCTCATCTGTAGGGGCCGAGGAAGGGAGGTCTGGGGAGGCTGGATGAGGAAGATCAGGAAAGTCTGCCAGAAAATGAGCACGGGAGGAAGAACTGAGGAAGAGTGTGGCAGGGACACAACAGTGCGGGGACAAAAAAAACAGAGAGAAGCTTAGGCTGGGCTGTCTGGATCTGAGGATGAGCTCCCCCAAAGCACAGGGGTGTTTGGGGCTGGGGTTTCGCTCCCAGGCACACTTGGCACCCCAGGGTGATGTGCCAAGGAAGGGAGCTCCCCGGGAGACAGTGAGGGCGGGGGGTGGGAAGGAGCTGTTGGCAATAGTGTGGGTGGTCTGAAGAGCCAGACTTTGCAGGGAAAAAGGTAATTCAGAGTGCAGATGGGTATTGAGGTTGTCAGAGTGTAGGGAGGGGCACTGGATTAGCCTGTTAATTATAATAAATGAATATGCAAATCCATGAGGAAGGGTTTTTCCCACTGCAGCTTCCTTTCTGTGAGAACTCCTCTGACTCGGATGTCACCCCGCCGCAGAGCTGTTTCCCCAGAGTCCCCAGATACCTGTAACCTGGAAAACTTTTGCAGATGGATGTTTTCCCTACATTTTGTGAGCGCCCTGCCCACCGAGTGCCCCTTGAGGGACAAACAGCCTTTGGGAAGTGTTGCTGAGGTGAGCGGGCAGGATGGTAGAGCTCACAGCTTCCCAGCTCAGGTCTGCAGCATCGCCAGCACCCCTGTCTGCAGGGACCGGGGATCAGATCCCTGCAGAGCTGGGACACGTGCTGCAGCCCCCTTGGGGGGCAGAGGCCAGACCTGCCCGAGCCCCCCATCTCTGCCAGCTTCTGCATCTCCCGCCTTGCTGGGATGGTTTCTGCGGTACCTGGGGTTTCCCCGCCTAATTTCTTGGAAGCTTGGAATGGAAAACTGATGTGAAGGGTATAAACTGTTAAATAGTTTCAACCATAGAAAAAAAAAAAAAGTTCAGTTCCAGGTTTTGGCCTAATCTAGTGTTTTTCCAAGCTGGTTTCTACCCCCGCGTCCCAGACTCCCAGTGTTTCACAACGACCTCATTACTTTTGAGTTAACACAACAAACCTGGCTTCTAGCTGATGGTTTATTAATATCGGACTAATTCACATTAAGATGTGTCCTATCTAGAAAGAAAATGCTTCTATCATATGTCCCAAGTTTCTGGCCAGCCCAGCTGGCATCCAAGCTTGCCTGCTGGAAGTGTGAGAGCACCAGGAACGGTAAGTGCAATCTTTTACGCCATTTTCCCCTGAGGATCTCAAAACACAGACACATCTCCCGGAACGATGCCCTGGGCCGGGGACATGGGAGAGTCAGTCCAGCCATCAGTGACATTTGTTTAGGACAAGAGAAAAAGGCCTCAAGTTGTGCCAGGGGAGGTTTAGGTGGGACATGAGGAACAATTTCTTCATGGAAGGGGTTGTGAAGGGCTGTGCCAGGCTGGGCAGGGCAGTGGTGGAGTCCCCATCCCTGGAGGGGTTTCCAAGCCGT